>BGPR01001215.1:171108-208100 GCA_013235015.1 Araneus ventricosus | reverse complement strand
TTTTGTTGATAAAAAATATTTAACTAACTCTATTTCTCTAATTTTATTAATGAAAAAAATTCACATTCTACATAATCAGTATTTTTTTTTCACAAAAACTCCACAATTTATTTCAAACTTTAAGACATTATTCAAAATATTTCATATCAAATCATGCAATGCTTCAAAGTTAACTTTGTGAGTTCTACAAGATTTCCGTGATGAAAATAATATCTAGCATTTTGTACAAAAAACCTTTGGAATCTTTAATTGTGATTGAACACCAGAAATTTCAAGATCTTGTACATAATAACCATTTGATGCGAGAAGACCGTCGGCAGGAGTAGCCGCAGAATTTTAATCAAAACAGAGTTCTTCCTCAGATTTTTTTACCTCTGTCTGGTCACCAATTTACAGATATCGCTTCTTTGAGGATTAATTTTTACTACTCATCTAATTCCAACACACTGACACTTATTAGAAGAAGCATCTCATTTTTTGAAAGTATAGTTACTCCGGTGATTCAGTAACACTAATATCTATCCCGAAATTAGTTTTCAGAGGCTCACATTTGCTTTAGTGTATTCACTGCACTTTGGATCATCTATATTTTCTTCATCTTGTACATGGTTCAGAATTTTCTCCCATCATTTCCTGGGACAATTCGAGGCTTTGTCCCATTGCACTTTTGCAGTTTGATACCTTCTTCAATGCAAACATACCTAAAATAAAAAATAATAATAATTAGAAGAGAAAAGGACGTATGAAAGTGATACCTTCAAGTTTGATTTCCCTACGATCTATGTTTTCAATTCTTAATTTCTTAGAGGAGAAAAAAAAACATTTTTTTGTTTTAGCCTAAAACTATACAAGTAATATTAGCATTTTGTAGATAGAAATTTTTTTTATTATTTTATGAAAGTGATATGATTAGTGATAGATATTTAACAACAATACCCATCCTTAAATACATGATATTGAAAATCAACAACAAACACAAAATAGGAAAAAATATTTGGTAGATGCATTTCTAAAATGCAATTCCCTGATTCATCTGGATAAGCAAAGTATTTCTAATTATTGTAACAATATAAATAGTAAGTACAGATTATTTGTGAATTCTATTCCTTTATGATTTTCTTATATAATAAAATCAAATAGATATTACATTTTTTTAACTAGCTGTAATTTTACACGACACTAAATGAAGTAGGAACTGTTGAAGTTGTCTGATTAGTATTAGTTTAATAACAAAATTTTTTAAATGCATCAGCATAATATGTAATCATCAATCTTATCTAACTTCATGTATATATTTTACAAAAGACATTTCCTCTCTTTTTTCGAAGAGATAAATGAGTCAAGATATTTATCAGAGAAAAAATAAAGCTGAGATTTGAACTATTAATATAGGCAGTCATTTTCATTGATCAGTAATAACTTCTAAGATCAGTCAAGATCAAAATGCCTTTTAATATAAGAAAACTAGTATTATATCATTGGATGGAAAAATGCCACTTTCGACTAAAACAAATCACTAAATTAGTGGAATTTAGCAGACCTAGCAGAGTAAGTTATTTTACTCTTAGAAGGTAGCCAAATTACTTGACAGAAAAATCTTATTGAGTTTCAAAGGCTATTGAAATATCTGAAAATAAAATAAAGAAAGGATAAAATTATTTCGCTATACCAAGAATGTTCTTGTAGCTTTTAAAGGCATATATATGAAAATAATTTTACAGCAAGAAAATGTGCAGAAAAATAGCTCTATAAAAACTATATGTATAGCCACATATTTTAATGTTGGTAGTTATTTTGAGAGAAGTTTCTGTTTATAGCTTTCTAATAGTTTGAGCTGATCATTTGGGGTTAAGATTGTTATATCAATCCTTGAAATTGGAGATAGTTTCTGAAAGGGTGGTTCTTTTACCAAAATTTGTGTCTATTCACCATCAGTTTGTGTTTTAGTTGGTGACAGTAGTGTAAATGTGGAGGAATGAAAGTTACAGCTTTGGCATTTTGAAAGATTGTTTTTGCTCTGCATTGTAGCAAGAGTATACAAGAGAAATGTATGTAATTAATCAAAATTCAGACACAAAGGATTTTTGGCCGAATCTCCTCGATTTAGACCTCCCACAGTTCAAAACACAATTATATCTGTCTATGAACGATAACTCAAAATTGTAGAGCTACAGGATGGGGAATTTGGTATGGTCTTTAAAAGCATGATTTGTAGGTTTCTACCAAATTTTTGGACAAAATCCAGTCAAGCAGGAGTCTGTATCTGTATGTATGTCAGTCATGAACACTATATCAAAGCTTGAATAGCTAGATGGATAAGGAGATTTGGGTACACAGTTTTATGCGTCAGCAGATATGGAATCCATATAAGATTTTGGGCCAAATCTATCAATGAGCTGACTGTCTGTCGGTCTGTATAATCGCATACTTGTTCAGCTCTATCACATGGGTCCTGATGTAATGCTTGTATGAAAGGGGACCTCAGCTGGCAGTTTGGCAAAACCAATTCTGGCGAGATTTTGTAAGGAAGCAAACATTTAGAGCGTCCTTCCAGGTCCTGTTAAAATCATGAGGGATTTTATTTATTTTGATCCTTCAAATTACGTGTAGTTCAACTTTGAATTAACTTGCGATGGAAGTTTATTTTGAAATCTTTTATTGTCAAACTTGTATAGACTATATTTTTTATAGAGTATGCTGAGTAGTTCTATACATCCTATTTAATTTTGATTTTGCTTTTCATAATTGATCTTTATCAAATATATTTATGAAGAACCCTCTTAAAATTTGAACTGTATTAAACATTTTTTGCAGCACCATCATTGTTCAAGTATTGATTATAAAGGGAGTTATGCCACTTTGTCCTTAGAGACGGTAAGAGTGGAAGGAAATCGGTTGCATCTGATCTCGCATCTCTTTGAATTTGCTTTTCACGTAAATATTTTACAATCATATAATCTACAATTAGAAACCTTCCCAGTAGTCATTTGGATTCTAGTTGATAGATTTTTTATCTGGCGGGGAAGGGAAACAGCACCTTTTTGGGGAAGTATACGAAAGTTTAGGGGAGACCACTCCTCTGGTTTACTTCTGCAAGGCAAAATACTTTTCAAGAAATGAAAGATATGTGATATTTATGACACAAATGCCAAAAGAACCCGTGCGTGGTTTGTAGAAACTCAAACTGAGGCCAATTTGTATTTTAAGATGATGATACTCGATGGAATCATCTGCAGTTGGTAGCCATGGAATTAGTACTGATTACAAATAGCAACATATTACCACTGGTAGAATAACCCAGAGAGATTCAATTGTTCATTTTGACCATTTGTTCCCCAATATTTTCATTAGTCACCTTGATGTTTGGGTATCAACATAAAAGGAAACTTTTAAATGTACTGTATTTCCATAGAATTATTTAGCAAATGATTCATTTCTAGAACAGATGATAACAGGCAGTAAGGATGTGGATAATCTACAATATGTTGGGTGAAAAGTCCTTGGGAATTATTTAGGCATCATTAGCCACCCAAAGGTAAATATTCATGCCCAGAAGAGTTACACTCTAGTATTGCTATGGTGGATTGGGAAAGCGCATTATCTAACCCCACAGAAAGCCACTGCTGTCTAATTAACCAATTAATTCAGTTAAATATAGCGGCCGGCAGTTGATTTTGGAAGCAAGTACGCGATTGAGATCAATCATTAAGGCTGGTAGTCTTCTACCAGAATGAGATAAATGCATGACCACCCCAGTGAAGGTGTTACAGCATAGCTGGAATGAATATCTTACCCCACCCTCCATATAGTCTTGACTTAACACTTTGCCAGACAATCATCTGTCTCTCTTTTCACTTCAATGAAAAAAGAACAAGTTCTCTGGAGGATTGAAAATAGCGCCTTGAACAGCCAGAATGCGTTCTGTAAGATACAGGATAATCAAACTTCCCAAAGGTGGCAAATCATTTATCAAATGATAGTACATATATTATTAAATAAACTTCAGTACAAAATTCTTTTCAATTTATCCCCAAAATCAACTAGAGATTTTTTTTCCACAATTTCAGCTCAATAACAAGAGAAAATGTTAAATCATGTTTCTAGACTTTTCCCAAAGTAGATTCACAGACTAGGGTTAATATCAAGTAATGAAACATGATCATAATTACACACACATATATAGTAACCAGAGCCACTTCATACAGTGCCCAGATGGCCAGCGAATTTGTGTTTTCTTCAATAAATAACGCGTCGTGTAATTTCCTCGACTAAACATCTTTTCACAAGATTGTGGGAATGTTAAAAGGTTATTTTACCCTAATAATAAAAAATTATTAAATAGCAGAATTCACCGAAATTATTATTGGTAAAATTCAGGAACTATATAATGAAGGATTGAAAATTATTTAATAGCAATTTTACTGGTTTTAAGGAAAAAGTTACATATATATATATAGTTGCAATCAACCAAATTGTTAAAATATTTATTAGAATATTTTTATTTCCCATTTATTCTACCTGGTTCGAAAGTTTTTACAATGGTATCAAATAATTAGTCTGAGTAAAATGAAAAGCAAGCACTAACAACAATAAGAGTATTTGATATAGAATTAACAAATTGTCTTTTACAAACAACTTTTTTATACAAAGCAATCAACAACGTAGTATTATTAAAGAATAGAACTATACCTAAAACTAAAGGAAAAATGATATTTAAAGAAGGATTTTTTTTTTTTGTCATGCATCAATAAATAAAATAAATTTAATTAATATCTTTTTAACTAATTGTAATTTCGGATTTTAAATGTCTGAAATGGATTCCTTGGATTATTCCCCATCTTTTGGTACTTTCCGCGTGCTTCTCCGTTCAGCGGTTCGTGAGGAGATAGCCGGACATACATACATACATACATACGTTTGTTTACCTTCGAATTTTAATAGGATAGATGAAAAAAATTCAGTTCTCTGGAGGATTGAAAATAGCACCTTGAACAACCAGAATCGTTCTATGAGAATAGGATAATGAAACTTCCCAAAAGGTGGCAAATCATTATCAAATAAAATGATACATATATTATTAAATAAACTTCAGTACAAAAATTCTTTTCAATTTATCCCCAAAATCAGCAGAGATTTTCTGTTCAACTCAATAACAGTTTATAAGGAAAATGTTAAATCATATTTCTAGACTTTTCCCAAAAGTAAAGATTCACAGACTAAGTTAATATCCAAGTAATGAAACATAGTCATAATTACACACACACACATATATATAATGCAACAAACCACTTACCGAAATCTACAGTGCCCAGATGGCCAACGGAATTTGTGTTTCTTCAATAAATGCTTCGTCAGGTAATTTCCTCGACTAAACATCTTTTCACAAAGATGACAGGAATATTTAAAAGGTTGTTTACCCTAATAATAAAAAAATTATTAAATAAACATGAAATTCTTGAAATTATTATTGGTGCAAATTCCAGGAACTATATACACTTAATGAAGGGATTGAAAATTATTTTGGTAATAACCATTTTACTGGTTTTTAGAGGAAAACATTTGCATATATATATATATAGTTTGCAATCAACTTAAATTGTTAAAAAATATTTATTGAATAATTTTTATTTCCCATTTGTTCTACCTGGTTTCTGAAAAGTTTTTACAATAGTGTCAAATAATTAGTCTGGTAAATGAAAAGCAACACTAACAACAATAATAAAGTATTTGATATGAAATTAACAAATTGTGCTTTTACAAACAACTTTTTTTATACAAAAATTTAATCAATATGGCAGTATTGTTAAAGATAGGAACTGCCACTAAAACTAAAAGGAGAAAAAATGATATTTAGAAAGGAATTTTTTTTTTTTTTTTTTTTTTTTGTCATGCATCAGAGTAATAAATAAAACTAAATTTAGTGGGTAAGTGAAACAAAAACAGCATATCTCCAATTAGTATAATTAATATTTAAGACAAAAGAGAATTAGATAAAAATTGAAAAATATTACTCATAGCTAATGATACATGTAAAACCCGCATTAACCAAAGGAGAAACAAATATAGTTTTAATGATGACTAAATAATGTTTACCATGCACGACACTTCAAAAACGAAACAGATTTAGAGCAAGGGAGCGTTAATCATGCATACCTTCTATACATATGATTACTAAACATTTAAGATAAGCTTTCATAGCAGATATAATGATAAATGGTTTTGAAGACAAAACAAGAACTGCATAAAAATGATGAATACAAATACAAAAAATAAATGAAAATTTTATAAAATTGGAATAAAATCTTAAGTAAGCACTTTGAAAAGCATACCTTGGCAGAGCATAACTTCACTAACAGATATTTTCTATTCTTACAACAGTAATTTAAACATTTTGTAATGATTTTCCTATCAAATTATACATAGCACGTTTTTGTCATTGCTGATGCTTTATTCTATTCATGAAATTTAACTTTCTTGCAGAAGTTTCTTGAATTAACACGTTAGAGTTGGGAAACATGAAAATATATTTTTTTCGAATTATCCAATGTCAAAATTTCAATTCAAGAATTTGACTTGCATACCAGTTTAGATAAATTGAACATGTTAACAGATGTTTGTGGAATACATTCTTTTCTTTCTTTTATGGTATATTCATTGTCTAGAGTGAGAACAATTATGGTTGGACTTTTTTAGACGTGAAAACATCTTTCAGCTCATTATAGTGATAGTCGGTCAAACTTTCTTGTGCGAAAAAATACCTTCAGATTTGAATCGCTAATAACTACGAGACTACTAATGCGAAAAGAAAGGTTGACCCCACAAAGGATAGATCATATCTGCAAGAGTTTGTTGCATAGTATTTATTTATTTTTTTGCCTGTAACGTCATCATACCAGTGAAAGCGCATACACATGATTATTATGAATTAGCTTTATGTAAGGTTATAAATAAGTGTAGTGTGGAAACACGTTTAGCTAGGAGGTTGATTCTGGTGTCATTTTAAAGAGCTTGAGGAATATTACTAGGAACCAAGGTGAGACAATAAAAATATTTATCAGAATATAAGTAAAACTCGATTTTAAATTTAAAATTTCAAACTCCGCATGCTTTTTGATTATAACATGCAGAGTTTTCTTTCAAATTGTACAAAACTTTCAGAATACTTGACAATACGTAAAAGAAACATTGTATTAAAATTTGAATTTAAAAATTTGAATATTATGGAAAATATGAGCATTTGTAGTAAATAATGTTTCACTGTGCATACGCGAAATATAGTTCTATATACTGTCAACAAAAGCGGCTCTAAATAAAACATAAGAAAGGCGCAGTTTGGGTCTGTACCGTACATTTTTCGTGAAACGTCTGTATAAAATCATAAAACAAGCATTTCATATAAATATATAATTTAACTATCAATCTCTTTAATACAATATTTACACAGAGTAGTATAATGATTACAGAATAAATAAATCACAAGTTTATCGCATATAGCAAGGGTTTGTGGTAGCTCGTGATTTATCTATTCTGTAACCATTATCTGTGAAAAATATTGTATTAAAGAGATTGATAATTAAATTACATATTAATACGAAACACTTGTTTTATGATTTTATCCCGATGTTTTCATGAAAAATCTATGGAGCAGACCCGAACTGCGCCTTTCTTATGTTTTTTTTTTTTTTTTAGCTTGCACTTAATTCACATACTGTACACAATGTGTTAAAATAAATAAAATTAAACCTACTGTGAGTGTACTTTTTGTTGTACCTATAAAAATGCATAGCAATAAATAAGATGGATAACTATTGTTCATATGCCCTGAAAAAGGTAACTAGATATAATTTCATATTGTGGCCCTTGAAAGAATAACATGATTTTTCATTTAAAATGATAAAATTATGTTTTCAAGGATGGGACAATTTGATTTCTCTTTCAGAAATGCATTTATAAAATATGATGATTATCTACATAATTTTCCTTCTCAATTATAATTCCAAAATTGAAAACATACTTAATTTTGAGTTCAATGAATCTGTAAAACAAAAACATTCTAATAAGAATGAATAGTTTACTCTAAACATAGAACAAAAACACGAACAATTCTTGTTAATACTGTTTTGGAGATGAATAATTATTATAAAAACATAAAACAAGTGGAAATATTTTGTTGATAAAAGAGAGAATTCAATATAAAATGCGAAAGAACATAAGACTTCAAGCAAGCAATTTTAGATCTTCATCTATTCATAAAAATGAATGTTGATTGCTTTCTCTGCTTATTCTGCACAAGAGCTCAAAATGCAATGTGGATCCACCAATGAGTTCTTATATTCATTTCATATGAGCATTGATTTAATTTAATATAAACTTTTATTCATTTAATATGGATTTCAAAATACATATCAATTTCCGATTTTAATTAGGTGTATTTCCATGACTATGGCAATTATTATGAATAAGCCATGGTGCCTCGTGGATTGTAATCATACGGGTGCCCTAACTAATAAATACTATAATAACACATTTCTGAACAAACTTAATTTTACTTTTAAAAATTTTGTATGATTTAATAATTACTTTCTGAGTCAATATTGGTAAGTTTTTAATGAAGAAATTTTATCCAAGCAATTACTAATTTATAACTAATATTAATTAAAAATTTAACTTCAAAATAAATACTCTCAACTATTTTTCTTGCATTCCTTGCTCTTGTTTATAAAAATTTACACAACAGCCGCTGAACAATTAAAAAAATCAAAGCATAACAATAAAATAGATGTAGGGAAATTATCCAATTTATGCACAAGAAAAATCTTATGGAAGAAAATATTTTAATTTTTTGTTTATCATTAATTATCTTTTATTTTCTAATTTATTTCTGTAAGCATATTTAATATTATGCCTGACAAAAGCATGACTGCAACATAATTACTGTATATCAGTGTGTGATATCAGGTAAGTGGCAACAGTAAGATGTTGCGCTACTTTGAATTTGATTTTTAGAAATAGTCTAGAGAGACGAGACGAGTACGGTACGTTTGAACGAAGTTACATTGTACGCAGTTACAAAGTGTAATGGTTGTGCTTAATAAATGTTGTTTTGTTTTAAAAGAAATCTTATGAATGTCAATCGAGAAGCCAACATTTCCAGATGTTAGATTTGTGGGAGGAAAAAAATTTAAAACCTCATTTTTGACATCTCAGTATTTTCTACAGTCCACCTTCTCTACAAATCATATAGCAGGAAAAAATTGTGCATTATTACTATACATCAGGGGTTCGTTTTTCCCTCATGTACCCTGTCATATCCCCCCTCTCCAACATTCATCTATGCAATGACATATCTTATTTTTGATTTTACATTTTTACAATAGTATTAGTTCACCCTTATGTTTTCGTGTGTCTGACATTACCAACTTTGAATTTGCATGCTCCCGATTGCTCTGTCGTGTACCTCCAGGAGTATGCGTACCACAGGTTGGGAACCTCTGCTATACATGAACAGCAGAAGGAAATGAGGACTAAGGGTAATTGCAAACCTTCAAGAGGTTTTTTTTCCACAAAACAAAGCAAGAGATATCATTTTCTCCTGCATTTCCAATGGAGATTGAAAGTGCTGAAGCCATATTGTATTAAACCGTTGATGCAACTTGCATTTTACACATTACTGCATGTAATGTGCAATTTGAACATTACATGAAGAATTAAATAAATTAGTGATTACATTTATGTACTAAAAAAAGTTGGGGGTGTTGCAGCTTTGCAGTACTTGCATACGAATTGTCCCTGTGAATAAGTGTTATTCAATGGCAACAATGATGCCTTGTTCATCATAAATAAACTACATAAAAATATAAAGTACCTAAATAAAATGACAAGATCCATAGAATCTTCAAAGGAGAGTACTTACTTCATGCTGTTTTCTATAATGTGCTCTGTAACAAGTTTGAGATCTTGAAGCATATGAGCAATTTTCAACAGGACACTTATAGGTTGGGACCATACTGTGAGATTCCAAATGTTTCCTTAGATCAGTTTCAGTTTTGCATCTGAATTTTGAAGAAAAACAATCACGATTACTTGTGAAATTCAAAAACTTTAGTGCATAAAATGTTGCACAAAACCCCTACCCAAAATGGAAATTGCACTGTAATATTTTGTTCCTGTGGCATTGCTAGAAAATCAATTTTCAAATGAAAGGAATAGCAAATCACACTTTTTAAACTCTCTTTCTAAGTTCAAAATGTTGTATGTTTGTAAGGTTGGAATTTTGTGACCGATTTTTCACTCACTTCTTAATGCACTAGAGTTCTGAAATTTTGTATATTTATAAATAAAATGACAAGGGTCTTGATGACAATGCAGTATTTTAATAATTTTAGAGTTCTCAATTATCAATTTTTTTAAAACAATTCACAAAATTACGTTTCACTCGGTGGGTTTCAGAGGTGCCATCTATAGTATTTTTCAAGAACTAGAGATCTTCATCGGTGCTAAAGTAATGCTAAGATCACATATAAATGTTGCAAAAGGACTTGTCAGTGGCTCAATTGGACACATCATGGATATCATAGGGCCACTCTTCAGACGTGAACAAGTGTACAATCAAGATATCCCATCAGTAAAAATAGACTTGTGACATAAATTAAAGACTAAAAACTTGAAAATAATAAATATAAAAAAAAATTCTTAAAAAAACGCTTTTACCAATGCATTTAAAAAGAAAATAATAATTTTTTTTCTCAAAAATCTGGAGGTCGAAACAAAAATCATAAAAGTGTGAGGAGCTGAAAACAATAGGAGAAAGATGAAACAAAATGTTATTAAACATTCGCCATATAAAATATATTATAAATGTGATTACAATTTTAATTTACTTACAACTTTTCTACCTGCTCCTCACACTTTTCCAATTTTTTTCAGATTTTTGAGGAATTTTTTTTTTTTTTTCTTTTTTAATGCATTGGTAAGAATGCTTTTTTTTAAAAACTTTTTTGTATATTTATTATTACAGTAGCTCTTAAATGCAATATTAATTCTTTATATAAAACTATACTAAATGAGAATGCACTTTCCAACTTGAATAATTCGCACTTCTATTAAAACAGTTGACACAGCATAAAAAAAATTTAAAAAAAACTAAGATCTGTTTTTCATTCAAAGTTTATACAATGTTGTCAATCATTGTGAAGACATTGTTTCCAGAGACACCAGACATCAAAATCTGTCTCTCACACAAACATGACATGGCGATTGTTTTTGGAGGAATTATGAATGGCGTTCCATTTGGCTAGAATCATTGAAAAAAGCTAAATATCACTTGAAATGGAACACCATTAAAGTGATCACCATCTTGAAATTGAACTTTAAAAAAATCCTTACACATATGGCATTTTTAATGACTTCAAGGAGCATTCGTGCCAAATTTGATAAAATCGAACAACACATTTGGCTGTGTCAATGTAACAAACAGATAAAATGTCAGATGATTGGGTTAAAACAGGGCCTCACTTCACTTAGTCAAATATTTCAACGTGGAAAATTTTTTGCAAACAATTTTCCTCTCAAGTTTCATACCAAATTGAAACTTACATGTCAAAAAGGAAATGTCTATATCAGTTTTTTTTTTTTGCAAAATATTACTTTTAATCATGATATTACAGCATGATTTTTATCTTTCCTCTTTTATTATGACTTGGCTTAGTAATTTAGCAGATACGAGATAAACACATGACATAACATATAAACAAAAGCATACAAATGGGATGTTGCAAGAGTTTTCTCTAAAACTTTCAAACTGAATTACTCAACACTATAATCAGAAACAAAAACATCCACATTTAAATGTTTTTCCCATCTGTTCTTTGAATTGTTTTTTCAAGCAATTAAAAAAAATTTAAATTGAAAATCTGAAAAGATCTTGGTTTCATCTTAATTTGTGTATGCTGAAGCATGCAATAATAAAGAGAATAACAACTATTTATCCTGTTACCAGAAATTAAGCCTTCACAAAGAAATCTTACACTTTCTTACTTAGATATCAAAGAGAATCCACTGACCTATAATCACAATATTGACAAGAATACTGTTTTTCTTCTGAATGGCGATATGCAATATGCGAACCAAGTCCTGAAGGTGTTGGGCATGTCATATCACAATAAGGGCATTTGTAATGATTCACTGCAAATGATAACAATTAAGGCTATTACTTTCAGCAAGATGACTAAATTTTGATAAAATTCAAAATTAAATTTCAAAAAAAAATCTAACAAAGTTTTAATACCAATACAGATAACTAGCAAAAATTTTTTAGTCTTTTAATTTTTGTTAAATTTTATATACAAAGTGACATTTTCAACCCATCACCCATACTTTCGTAATTTAAAAATTTAATTTGACCTCTACTCATAACAAAAGAAAATGCATGTATGCGTGTGTACGTTGGCATAAACATATTTTGGAGTGTGGGAATGTGCACCTTGGATCTGTTTTTAAAAATTTAATTAGAATTCTAATTAAAAATTAAGGAAAATTTTGGCATTTTTCTTTAATAACTTCCGAAAATATTACAGCACAAAATTGATTTTCAGATTTAAAAATTATCTTTTCAATGATATCAATTAAATTGTAATACAATTTTTCTCTAATTTTAATAAATTTTTAAAAATATTTTTAGGTATAATTTAACTTTTCACTGCTGCAAAGAAATTCAAACCCTTTCCATTGTTTAAACAAATATTAAATTGCATGTTTTTATTCCATTGTTGAAAGCTGGGATAATTATCCTAATGGATTTTACTTTATTTTATTTGATCAAAATTCTTGTATAATCTGTAAACCAAGCTCTCAAAGATAATATGTACATTAGTAACATATCCAGTACATTGGATGATTACAGTTACTATGTTTTAATTCTTTTCACCAGCATGTTTTAATTCAACTAACATGCTGCTGGAGGTAAAATGCACCTCGCCATTTTAATATTGAAATCTAATACATATTTTGCATGACGAAAAAGAAGGTGAATTTTACATTGACAACATATAATTAGATGCCAGATGATTTAGACAGTTACTTGATTCCATTAGAAATGTTGAGGGAGACAATGAACAGAACAGGTGGAAGACTACTAAAAAAATATGGGTTAAATGTCTATCACAATTTGAAGATTAAAATAACTTTGTTAAGGGAATCCTGAATATCAAATTATGCATAAGAGATTCAAATGAAATTATATTCCCGGCGAACAAGGTGATCACCAAAGGTGGCTAATTGTGAGAATAAGATTTTAAAATTAAGGAAGTTGATTGGTCTTAGATTTATTTTAGGTTAAATATTAACTTGAAAGACCAATCAGAATAGATAACAAGTGCTGTCCATAGGTGCTACTATTAAAGCTAAAGTTTATTAACATTTTCGCATTAAGAACTATATACCTATTATTACACATCGCTATTACTAAGTCATATTTCAACAAGTATATTACTGATGTGCACTAATTCTTTTTAAATTTTTGCTGAAGCAACACAAATGTGTTAAACCTCTTTTGTCAAAAATATAAATAAAACCAAAATGCTAATTATAATAATAAAAACAGAAGTAAATAAAAAGTAACTTGAATGATTTTCATACCATGATGTCTCATATGATCTCGAAGTAAGCGTTCAGAATTTAATTGAGTAGGACAGTACTCGCATATGTATGAACCAGCTTTATCGTCTGAGGAAGAAAATATAAAAATGAATATATAAGAGTTAAAAAATTTCTTTAACACATTAATTGTCATGTGAATCAAATACGACTCACAAATTCAAATTCAATTCATACCAACTATCTAATTAGACGACCCCTCCTCTACTGTAGTTAAGAGATAGCAGAGAAGGAGTCATCTAATTAGATAGATAGTTTGGTACTTTTCCGTTAGCCGGGTGCAAATGTCGCCAATTGTGAACCAAACGCGAGCCAAGTCGCAGGGCGCAAATGTCACCAAAAGTTGGCGATTTTTCACTTGCGTCCAGCTAACGGAAAAGTACTGATAGTTTGAATTTAAGACACAAGGCATGACGAGTAATGTGTTAAAGAGGTTTTTAATCTAAAGCATCTACAGTCAGAAAAAAAAATGCTTTGTGTATAAAATGTATAAATTTTTAACTATAATAAGGTATCATGTTATAACTTAACATCTGATAACTAAAGTCATGGCAAACAATATAAACATACCAGGCAACTGTCTTTGAATATGGTCAAAAAACTTAGTTCTTGAAGCAAACATTCCGCCGCAGGTAGGGCAAGCAATTATTTTTTCCTGAGTATGAGATCGAAGATGCTCTCTCACTTTGGACTGATCAGCAAAAGCTCGTTTGCAATCTTTAAAAAATTATAAATTTCAAGATTTATAGTTCATTACCATGTTTCTAAAGAGCAAATACAAACAAAAACAGTAGAATTTTAAAGACATTAACTACACATTTTTGCAGCAGGCAGGATATTACACAATGAGATGTAAAATAAAACATAATTTTGCTGTTAATAAGGAACTTCAATGATTTAAAAAAAATCAGAATAATTTGAATGGAGGTTTAAACTAATTTAACATTCCTCATCAGAGTTCAGAATTATTAATTGTCACAATTAATTTTCAATCTGAATTTCCAGAATAAAAAAATCTAACTATTTTTTTTCTTCCTCTTTACTTTGACCTCCTACCCCCACAAAAAAATTACGATTTTTCAATTGAACAACTTCACAAAAGTAAGATTTTGAAATTTAAAAATTATACATCTGAAAGATCTCAGTTACCGAAATTTATACCTCAGTTATTTGAAATGCATCTGTTATAATTTGAATCTCTAAATTTCATTTTTTTTTTAACAGAAAAGAGACTAATCACTGTTTTCAAATTTCATCTTTTTGTCATTGACATCATATATATATATAACGTTATTCCTTTAAGTGAAGTGTAGAGGCAGTCGAAGAAGATTGCAGTCATTAACATCAAAAACATTTTATTACATTTCGAAAATAGGCAAAATTAAATTAAGTTACAGAGTACTCAATAATAGATTAAAGATTTAAAAGATTATTGGAACATTAAAGCCATGGCCAGGAGTAAAGAATTAAGCTTAAAATGACGTGAGTTGCTTAGTGTGTTACATGATTTCAAAAGAAGAAGTTACACAGATGCGGCAAGTTTTTATAACACTGAAAAGGGAAAAGTACCGAAGTTGAGGCTTGAGAAATAGTGCAACTCTTGAGAGTCTAGTTAAAGTAGGAGTGCTTTTATCATAGGATTGAAGTAAGAGTAATTAAAAATGAGGTGTCGTTAAAAATTATTTAAGAAAGTTAAAAACTTAAAATATCACATATATTTCATTAAAATATAATTTTTAGTTAGAATTCCCACTCAGATACTCAATTATAAACAAGAGCTAACAAAAAAATTTAAAAATTGTTTCTTCTAAGAGGGAAACATGACTTTCCTTGAAATTTATTACACATGGTGTCTACTCTTATTGTGACCCAATAGCTAATTTCTAAACAGTTACAGAAATGCTTTAAATGAAGGGAAGAATTATATTTTGTTTTTTGAGTCAATAAATATTGTTACAAAGCTATAAAGTTGTTTTCCTGAGATGCTAATCTTGGCGACAAATTTGGCGATTTTGGCTACAAAAGAAATTTTCTAGAAAGTCCTTGAACCGTCAACCTATTTCTACTGGCTTCATGAACTTTCTGGAGATTATGTCACTTCCTACATAATGACGTCACTTCCTGTTGAAAAAGTATAAAAGCAAGCTCTCAAGCCAAGAGGAGTTAGTTGGATTTTTATCAGCAGTGAACACTGGTGAGCTGAAAAGACATTGACCGCTGTTTTGAAAGAGCTGTGTTCGAGATTTAATGGTAATATCTGTTGTGAATTTTTAGAAGCGCTGTTTTAATATTTGTGCTATGTTTCTTTGCTTAGAATATTTGTAAAATAAAGAGCTTTACTTTTTAAAATCCTGCTTATTGGACTGCATTCACATACACCCACAAGACGATTTTGTCACAATATATCTCTGAAAAAGTTACAAATTCTAATTTTCTATACGGTCCCCCGGTTCCATCATTCATATTTAGTAAAATATTCTGCACACACTAACATTTTAGACAAAAAAAAAAGTTCCATTCTTCTGCGACTAAAACTGACCAAGGTATGAAACTTTGAATTTCATAATTTTTAATCAATCAGCGGCCTTGTCAAGCAAGTGCTGCGCATTGATTGGTGGATCATCTTTGAGGCGGCTATTTGAAATGGTGCAAAGTGGTCCAAGTCAGCGATATTCAAGCTCCATAACTCCGTCAGTTTTAGTCGCAGAAGAACGGAACTTTTTTCTTAGAAATGTTGTATTTGAATAAAAAAATTAGCATGGATTTCCATTTTGCAGGAGACTAAAGTCTATTAGCAAAAAGAGGAAGCATATTAGTACATTTGATAAAATATAGAAACAGGCACATCACTAACAAGACACACATAGGAACAAGAGGATTTCATGACTCAGAACACAAATACAATAATTCAAAGATAACTTTACTAAAGGATTACTTGAATTATGGGATCTGATCCTAAGTGAGGCAACATATATAAATTTTGAGATCAAAAAATCATGGACAATGCCTGTTTTATAAGATTTATCAATATCAGCAAGTAAAATCTGCATATATGCCATTTCTTGAAGGATTAAGATAAAAGTTTCCAAATAAATGCATTCAACAAAATTTCCCTTTGTTTAACAATAATTAAGTCCAATCTATATTCCTTTCTTAACCCTGTTTGGTAAAATGACGAGCATAGCTTGTCATTGGTTTTCATGTTATAAAAGTACCATTCTATGATTAAATCTTACCAGAAGAGGTTAATTGTATGTATGGTGGGGAAAACTAAAAAAACTGTTCGTGTAAATATAGAGTATCTTTTTTTTTTTTTCATGGGTCATGAGTAGGAAAAAGAATATAAATAAAAATGTGTATGAATAAAATACAAAATGTATGAAAAACTAAACAAACTGTTCCTGCATATTTAGAGTAACAAGTTTTTTTTTTCTTTTTCTTTCTCCAGCCAAAACTGGGTCGGGAATGGGAAAAAGCGTACGAATAAAAGACAAAATGTATGAAAAATTTTAAAAAATTGTTCCTGCAGATAATGGAGTATCAGTTTTTTTTTTTTTTTTTCCCCAGCCAAAAATGGATCACGAAAGGGAAAAAGTGTATGAATAAAAATGTGCAGGAATAAAATACAAAATGTAGGAATAAAATACAAGGCAAGAGAATCATGTGACTACAGTATGATAATGAAATGCAAGGAATTAAGACACCCCTAAAAAAAATGAAATACAAAAATATGAAATATGACGGGAAAAAAGACTTTTGATCAAGTACTTTCTATTCATTTAATATTTTTTTCAAATAAAAATATCCATATTTATTGACAAATATTTCAATATTTGTTGTGGAAAAAAGAGCTACACCTGAGCAATTTAAAGAATTCATTAGAAAATCAAGGAAATTGGTCATACAGTAAATATAAACTAAAAGTAATAAGTTTTCATTAAAAATGGGTCATGAATGGAAATAGTTTAAGGATACATGATGTGGCCTATAAAAATCTGACTTTTATTTTCAAATTTCTACAGACATATGGAAAAATATATTTCTCTACATATTTCAATATTAACCCTCTATCTGCCGAATTTTTTTTTATTTACTATTTAGATTCAATGCTCAAAAATATGTTCAAATACCGTTGAACCAAGTGATTTCTTATTTACATGCAAGGCTTTATTATTGTTGGCATTAGAATCATAAATTCTTATCAACTTCGGGATAAGCAAGCTGACACCATCTCGCACAGTGGGAAGTGTAAACAAGTTGTTGATAGAAATATGACGTCATCTGATGAGCGACTAATCAGATTTTCTTTCGGTATTTTCCAGTGTGCAGGATGGCATCGATAATATGTAAATCGCCCAGAAAGGATGAATATAAGTGTGTATTCTTTCTCTGTGAATTACTCAGTAGGTTGTAAGGACTGGTGTGTTTGTGTATTTTTGCCGTGAGGCTTTCACAGTCCAAAATGTTTCTCATCTGTATATAGTTCATAAATAAATGTTTTGTCATCAGTAATGTTTGTTGCCTTCTGAGAAGTCTTCCACACCAACACCAAAAATGTCTTTAAGATTCCGCAGACGCTATTAATGGTTGCTCTGCTGAGTCTTCAACGTCATTTAACAATGAGGAAGGCTAACAATTATTAATATCATAGCCCAGATCTGTCTCTCACTGATCCAGTAAAACTCTGACGTTACCGACAATGAAATTCACGCCATGGCACTGCGAGACATTAAACAGCATTATTGCATTTTTAGAGCACCTAACTTAAAGTAATTTTAAATATAAAAATGTAATTGTCATTCTAATTTCAAATTTAATAGCTCTAAAATAGTGAAATAAAATTTGCTATTGATTGATATAAAATTTATCTCGCTATGATCAATAATTCCCGAGAAATTTTAAATTATATTAATCATATATTTCAAATTAATTTCCATTTTTTAATAGAAAGTAGTAAATCACATCAGTGGTATATCATGCGCATGATATAGTTTGGATGCCACGATGCATCTGATTATTTATTGCAATTGTGATGATATAATTTGATAATATTTTTTTGCAACATTTGACAAGCAGAGAAGTGCTTTGTTTTGATTAGAATTTCGAAAACGAATTCCTTTGAAATTTTAACTTTTTACTTACGTTTGACAAGCTGAGAATTTTGTGGTTATTGAATTATAATAAAATTGCTAAACAAAGAAAAATACTTCACACGGAATATTGTTTACCAAGAGGTTTTTTGAATAAAGAAACATGTAAATAATATGCAAATAAAAAGAATTCCTGTCATAAAACATATGTTTATTTTATTTGTTTTCAATCAATGTTAAACATTTCTCTCACATCTATATCTATTTAAACACATAAATTTGAAGGGACATCTCTTGAATGAAGAGGCAATTTGCACCTGTCATACCATGATGGGTGATTTTCTAGTTAGTATAATATGATTCAACATTTTAAAAGTACTAAGTAAACCATTAGCTTGCGAAAATCGCAGAATGCAGCAGAAAATGGACTGGCTTCCAACCCATGGAAATCAAGGGATAAGCAGTCAGAGGGTTAACAGGGAGAAATACTAAAATAATAACATACTAGAGAGTTAAGAGTCGAAAGTTATACAAACATATTATATTACATTGAATTAAATTATGTTCTTGGGAAGAAAAAAAAAAAAAAAGTATACCTTGCCACAAACAAAGAGGATTTCCATACTTTTTACTGTCATACATAGCATGACTGTCGACATGACGGTAAAAGTGTTCAGGACTTTCATACACCATCTGAAAAAAATTTTTATGATTCAACGAATCATTACAAAACAATGACAAAAACAGACTAAGAAAAAATTAGATAATTTTCAAATCATGAATTCCCACAAGTTTGATCTGAAATTTTTCATAGCTATTCAGAAACAAATTTCATTTATTATAGAATTTATCGTACAGAAAAAGTTTGAACAAATAACTTTTATTTTAATAATCCAGTTTAAAAAAACACAAAACATTTTGCTTAATGTTTTTCGTGTCTCTTTTTATTGCATGCCCCTCAGCATATTGCAAAACAAAATTTAATGAAAAGGTAATATAAGGTAAGGTCATATATATTGTAATAATGTAATATATATTGTAATATCAGGACATCTTACAAGTACAGTAGCACACTGAAACAGCATCAAATATTTCAATAAATGCTTATTTTTAGATTAAAAGCATTTTGAAGCAAATAATTGAATTTCTGATTTTTAAATTTCTGTTCTTTTTCATAACAAATAAATACAGTTAACTAACATTTATTGTTTACACCATATATTCTCTTACTACTAATATTCACTTGTAAGCATATTATACATGAAGTTTTATCATTGGAACATTTAATATAAAAATTGTATCTGAATTAAATAAAATAAATCTGTTTGAAAGGTCTAAAGGAAGTTTATATCTTGTGTATTTAAGACAAGAAATGCACAAAATGGATAATATTTTTTAAAAAATCAAGTTTATATGCTAAGGTCTAAAATTTTAATGGAGGATAAAATGTTAGAAAAGTGTGCGTAGTGAGAAGTTGCTACAAAAATTAAGCACTTTTTAAGCACCCAAGCGAAAAAAATAAGCACCTTTCTACATGCATGCATACAGACTCACGCATTTTCTAAGTAGAGGATGTTTTCTGATTTATAATAATGCATAGATTTTATTAAAAAATTTAAAATATATGTATTTTTAAAATTTTATTTCTGTATTTGCACAATGTCTTCTATTGTAAAATAAAGGTTTCTTTTTGGTTTGACAAAAAAAAATGATAATGCAAATTGTCATTATCAAAATATTAAGTCAACTTTTATAAGATTAACAATAAAAATCTGTGATCTTTTTCAACATTTCTTATAATTCACAAATTGCCAGTTAATTTTCCCTTCAGAATAACCATTTCAGTATTTCAATATACGGTGGTGCCCATTGTTGAAGAAAGAGGGAGCGGAAAAAAGATAATTAGTCCAGTCAATGAAGGGTTTGAAAAAAACATTAAATAATCATATAGTTTTGAAAATTGGTACACATATTCGTGAGGGGAAACCCCTGGATCTATCTCGCCCTGGATTCCTTCCCCAGATTCTTCGTTTTCAGCAGTTTTCTTTCTTGGTACATCTGGTAAACAAAGCTCTTTGACTATGTTTTCAATTCATCATATTCAATGTCTGGGGATACAAAAAAAGAATACCTTTTTTGTACTTCTCGAGAAAATTAAGCACTTTTTAAGGACCTTTTTTTCAAAATTAAGCACTTTTAAGGTGCTTAAAAATGGTTTTCAAATTTAAGCACTTTTCATGACCCTATACACACACTGTATATAAGGATGGTATCTTTTACATATATAAATATGTAAAACCTAAGAATATTGTGACATTATATGTACATTTTAAGATATAAAAATGAACTATGAAATTTAATGAAAACTAAAATAATATTTTAAAGCACACTTTTATTAGATCTTTAATTCATGGACACAATTTTTATTTTGACACCATAAAAAATTCAGCCATGAAAACAATCTCAATAATCTTAGGTAATTAGAGACAATGCTATAAGATTTTAAAATTTTTTACTACCCGAAATTAGACATTATTGCAGTATCAACTATAATATTTAAAATGTTACATATAGTTCTGATTTTGAACACATGTGGTATCCATCAGATAGCAACGGTGACTACTTTTAGATACATCAAACAGCAAGATGCAAATTTTTATACAAAATAGATGTTATAACACACCATCCATACGTTCAAATTACATTAAAATGATTTTATGTAGAGAAATAATGTCAGGTGTTGCAATATTTTAATGTCAATTAACAATATTTTCAGAGGTATAGTGGAGCTGTTGCGCCACTGCTTTTTTATTTTCGAGAAATAAACAAGAAAAAAATTGCAGAAACCTCCTTAAAATAGCGCAATTTTTTTCACATAGGTTACAACGTTCTGGCACTGCTTATTTTGAAAATACAAGTCCAAATATTTTCATTCTAAAGAATATCTTTTTATTTTTATAAGTAGAATTTTCAAATTATAACATGATCATACTTTTAAGCTAAGGTTCAGATAAATGAATTTCACTTGAAGTAGCTATAAGCTACAAAATGTAGCTTATAGTTACTTCAGTATTTATATAAGGACCTCTTAAATTTCATCCATTTGTAGCCTATTTTTTGATGAAAAATCCAAATTCTTCCAGAAAAATTTTGCTATGACTCCAAAATTTAAAACCAAATCAGAAAATAAAGTGATGATTAATGATAATTATGCAGGAAATTAAATAAAAAATAGCTAGGGTCAGGTGGGGTAAAGTGGTCATACATCAAATAAAATGCTATAACTTTGTAATGAATATTGGTTTGAATGTAATTTTTTTTATTTTAGCTTTAATTAGTTAAGAACTAAGTTTAACATTCAAAATTATACTAATTGCAACAACTTTAGTAGGAGAAAACATCCATTTTGTTTGTTTATGTAGCAGTTTGAAGTTGGAATACCTAATTTAACTTCTCTACTACATGTTGTTTAATTTAGTTTTCATTAAATTGACTCAGCAGAAAGATTCATCTAGATCTCAAGAATACTTCCTCAATAACAGATAAGCAGGATTAATTACAGATATTATTTTATAGTAATTTCAGTAAGATGTTTTAAAGTGGTCATAGGGATAGTATTTATAGTGGTTATAGATTTTATAGTGGTCATAGGGAATGTAAAATAACAATAAAAAATATTAAGTATTTTAACAAATTCTATAACCCACCTAAGTTAAAAAATATGGATTTTATGACCACTTTACCCCACCTGACCCTATTAAGCAAATTGTAATGTAATCTATTCAGCCAAGATGATTTTCTTAATTATTTTATCTCACAATCTTTGAAAAATCTGACACAAGTCCCTTTGAAATTTTGTGACCCAATACTTTTCCATGTAATCACACCTTAGGCTGCTATTTACAGAATTGATTTAGTCAATAAATTATTTAAATACAAAATAAATTTCTTACCCCACACTCTTCCCAACAACAAACTAAAGGTTCGGGTAGTTCAGGCACAATATTACGACTCTGTGCACTAGATAAACAGTTGGGTATGTTTTTACGAGCTTGGAGATTGGCTCCATAACATTTTATTTTTGAGTGAAATGCATGTAATAAAATGTGTCTTCTCAGTTCCGGTAGATTATCGGTAAAACCTTCACAGTCTTTCCAATGACAGTGCAAATCATCTAGTTAAAGGGGAAAATGTATATAGTAAGCATATTTAAATAAGATACCTGTTTTAAAAAGAAAAAAATAACATTTATTTACCAATTCAAAAAAAAAGATTATGAAAACCACAAAAAGTTGAAGACAAAAATCAAATAGAAGAAAAAAATATTTATATTTAGAGATAACATCTTTATTAACCACACAAAACTAAATTCTACAAAGCATACTGCATAGCTAAATTTTAAACAAAAACAATAAGTAGTCCATTGATATTTAGCAATGTTTGTCATATTTAATAAATTTTGCAACTTTGAACTAATTTATTCAGAAAATTTCTTTTTTGAAATACACTGTATATTGTATTTTATTCACTCATTGGATTGCATTAATAAAATTAAAAATTTCACAATGGCATTTTTAACTCTTTAAAAATTTTATACTGAAATGACAACATGCAAAGATTATATCTGCATTTTACTTGAATGACTAGTAAGGTTAAAATTAGAATTTTTAAAAAGAAACATGAAACAAAACCTTATTTTAAGAGGTAGGGACTTTTACCATAAAATAGCACTTGTCTACACAGTGGGGAAGGGGGGGCAGAATAGAGAGGTTTTAACATTACCAGGTTAAAAAACTGTAAGATTTCTATTTTTTTTTTTCTTCTCATTTTTGCTTACAAAGAAAGTGGGGAATGAAAGAAAGCTTTAAGTTAAATTTCCATGCTTAACTTTATTGGAATGACTTTTTAAACACTACTAAAGATTAGTAAAAAATAGAGGAACAGTTTCAACACACGCTAATGAAAGTAAATTTGTTGAAAGATTTTGTGGTATAACTTTCAATGCCAAAGAATTTTGGGAATTGTTAATAGTTGCCAAGCCAGTTTGACTATCCAGTGATCCAAGAAACATTCTTAATATACCGAAATCCTAGAATTTTTTAAAAGTAACTTTTGTAAACTCTGAATATTTCTCACCTTCTGTATTATCATTGCCTCCAGAATGTCAGTGAAATTTTTTCAAAATTGAAAAATGATTTTAGCTCCATTTATTTAATCTTGAAGAAATCTCTTACCTGCACCATTTCTATACCAACTGATGGCATTATAGTGGTTGCTAATTAAAAGGAAGGAGAATTTCAAAAACATTTAGTATTTATTTATTCATTTAATTTTGTAAACAATTAGTATTCGAATTCGCACAAAGGGCATCTGGATCAAAAGAAAATCTCGATAAACAAGGAAAATGCATTAAATAATAGTAGGAAAATCATAACAAGGTAGCATTATTTTTTAATTTTGTTTAATTAATTAATGACATTATTTTTGAGGACATACAATAAATTTCAGATAAATAAAATACTTTTTTTATTAAAAGAACACATTAAAAACTATTCATGAAAGATGTAAAATCTAGATATATTCTGAACATTTATCTTGCTAAATATTTTACAAGCATCTTATACAAAATAACCAAATATTTCTAAGTAGTGCTTCTCAAGTAATTTAAGGGAAAATTATAATTTTAAGTTTGGTTTAGTGACTTTTTTTTTCTCTTTTGCACAAAAGATATTTTTGTCTATGCTATGCCAAATTGTTGGATAGTTTTCAACATCAAGCAGAACACAGACTACTCAACTTCATACCTAATGCAGATCCAGTATTGTTTATGCTCGATATGAAATGCTGTTTTCATGCTTGGCTGTGTAATTGATCTTTATATTTATTTAATCCTGAATATGTATTTAATCAAGAAAAAAGATGCCTTCATTTATTTTTATATCTAAGATCAACACCATCACAAATGCAATGTTAATAGAGAAAAATATAAAGCACATCCATGAATTCTGCAAAATACTTAAAATTGAACAGACAAATGTGCATAAAGGACCAAGTCCTTAAAAAAAAAAAAAAAAAAAATAAAAAAATAAAAAAAAAAAAAAAGCATAGCATTTTACTTCTGACTGCCATGTTGAAACCATCATGACACTCAAAAGATTTCTACTTTGAATATATTTTGAATAAGATTAATTGCAATGAATAAATAAATTAACTGAAATTCTAATTATAAAATCCTACATTCTTTAAGAAGCAAAAAATGTCAGCATGAGGAGTTTTGATAATTAAATCATTCTCACTAGGATGAGACATCTGGGAAAATATTTAACTTTGTGAAGTAAACATGAGCACTCTGCAAGAAATATGTAAAACAGACATAGAACAAATGTATATTAGACATAGAGATGCACATTAGACACAATTGTGCTAAAACTGCAGCAAACTTTTTAATAGCTCGTGTAGGCCAAATGTTCAATATGAAGTTGAATTGCATGCAACTTATTACAAATTTCAGTACCCCAATCAGGATATTGGGACCATCTTAGGAGATGCAAGATATGTTTATAAATAAAATTTATATGACAAAAGGAATCTCAAAAATTGAATCTATTTACATACCAGAATTTACTTTTGTTAGATGTTCCGTTGCAATATGTGATAAAAATATTTCAATGTTAGCTTCTACTACATCACAATTTTCCCATTCACACACTAGGCATAATTTTTCCACAGCAAAACAAACTCTCTTCTTCCGAGTTGGCTGATCCATTGCTATAACAATAGAAAATCACTGTTAATAGGTTTAAAAAAAAAGTTCATAGCATGACTCATACTACATGAAATTATTTTCATTCATTATACAAAAATACAAAAACAATCATTCCCCCACCAATTTCTCATGAAAGTAGGCAATTTTAAAAGATATTTAATACTAAATTCCTCTCATGAAACTTCCAAATCATGCTGTATCTTCCTTTTGAAGAGCATATACAAATCTTTGTTTTAAGATTTTTATTCACTTTTCACAACATAGACAAGGCCACTTCAGGGTTTTTGTCTTTTTGCTATAGGCAGTCAAATGCAGCTCCAGACTATTTTTTTCTCTTTTGCCCATGGGGATGGTACAGCTATTGTACCAGCAACTCATTTTGATTTCCTGTCCATGGGACCTAATCTGTGGAATAATTTAACACGTTTGTGGATACCCAACTTAAGTTATTATGTAATTTGCTTTTATGTTATTTGCTGGGACACCTAAACTGCTTGAATAGCATTTTGTGTACAAAAATGTGTGGCGTACACCACTTTGCAGTTTAGCTTGTTGTGAACTTGGACGGAATATCACGCTTTGTTCCAGCAAGAAGAGTGGCATGTTCCGCTTTGTCTACAAACATGTTAATCATTTTGTATATTGTTCTACTTCCCAATTCTATTGCATCATCACATGCATGATATTTAACATCAGTTCACACACCCATATCTAGAATCATTATGATTCTACGTAATCAGTTTAGGTGGACACATGATCTAGCAATCATATGTGTGATAGCTAAATTAATTACTAAAAAGAAAAAGCACGAATAAGTAATTCCATGGGTGGTTGACAAGAACTAAAGATCTTGTGTTTCAATGAATTTGAAAGGTACTTTTTTCTTGTTTTCATACCAAAATTTCTGTCTTAAAATGTAAATGATCTTTTTTTCCCACATGTAATTCGAAGATTAACTTTATTGAGGACTTATATTAAGTTGCCTTCTTTGTTATAACATAAGCAACAATAGGAATAAAGAAAATTTAAATAAGAAAAAACAATCTTTTCCAAATATGTTTTTCTAGTTATAACGAAAAAGGTTATATTTACAATAAAATGGTTGAAAATGAAGATGCAATGAGCTTGAAATGTATATTTTCATTCAAGATAGATGAACTATCTAATTAGGAAGGATTAAAAAAGAAGCAAAGAGTGAAATAAATTATTATCTTATAAGAATTTGCTCATGAATTTATCACTGATAAAAAAAAATAAGAAGCTAAATGCAGGCATATAAAATACATCACCATTAGTGAAATTCCATAACAAAGCTTTTTTACCATATAGCACTTTCAATCATTGAAGTTTTCAGAGAAAAAAATGTCTTGCAGCTCTTTATAATACAATGAAAGATAAACTGCAATGTGTCATTGCAATGTGCAACTGCATCTATACTTGAATAAATGAGTAAAAGATATAGTTGCATAAAATCTGCATATTTGATGGACAGAATTACAACTGTAAAACATGAAAGTTTTATTTTGAGGTATACACCAAACACGGTGGTTCAAAAATTAACAAATAAAAAAATTCAAAGCCAATTTGGAAAAGCACATAAATAATGTTTTGTCTTTTTAGTACACATGTTTGTATCATTTAACTTGCAAGCATATAATCTATATTGTAATTCATACATATAAGAGTAAAGAAAAATAATATATTTTCTTAATTTAGCTGTTTTAATAAATGGACGTGTCATATCCCATGTGCTAAGAGGAGTACTTTATACTCCTCTTGCCAGGAGGTTATATCTATGCACGCAAAGTATAGCTTATCTCCAAATTATATGACCATACAATATTTTTTAAAAATTAACCCTTTTTTCTGTTGGAATATAAAACCAAATACAAACAAACGTCGCAAATCTGGACGTCCAAAATCCGGACCTTTTTAATTCCGTAACTCCCCTCCCCCCCAAAAAATCAACTTTTATCTACCAAATCGGCGCCCAGAATCAGCAGAAACCGGCCACAACCATCTGGGGAGGGAAAGGATTTAACCATGTGTATAACGATGTGCGCCGAAGGTATCATGGGGGGGGGGGAAGGGTATTGTAACAAATCGCAGAGTTACAATACCTTCCTTCTTCCCCTCTCTAGCACTCAAAATGAACTAGTCCAGAATATAAGAAATGTTAACAAATAAGATGCGCACGCAACTTCCTCTCCCCTTCTGGCTCACAGAGGATTTGCAAAGAGACTTTATTTTGGAGTCGGACATAATAGCGATACATAAAATCAAAACTAATGAAGCAACTCACTTTAAATGAAATGTTTTGTAAAAATGTTAAAATTAAAAAGAAATAATATAAATTATGTTTATAAATCAAAGAAAACAAGTAATAAATAAGTTTTAAAAAATTTAAATTGAATTATGTGTTTTATGATATTAAAATCACTTCTTAATATTGAAATGATCTAAGATCCGAAATTATCCCAAATCCGGAATTGCCAAAGTCCCGACAATTCCGGATTTGCGACGTTCGACTGTATTGAAACTCAGGAGATCCCAACATTACACACTCAAATCACATATATAATGTTCTTTACCAGTAAGACACAGAAAAAAAAAAAATGTATAGGTCACAATTAACAGAAAATTTTAATAACTGGCATCAGGTAACATCAAACTTCATTATTTTTAATTAACTAGTCTTGTTTTAATTTTAATTAATAGATCCATAAATATAGTATGATATTCTAAATAAACAGTTTCCATCACCTACAATAAGCACAATTTTACAATTTATTCTTGAGATGCCACGTTGATTAAAGCACATACAGAGCAAAAATACTGTTTTAAATGTGCTAAATATATAAGTAGCATCCTGATTGGTCCTTGCAAATATGTAGGCAAATGAAAAACATTGACAAATTCCATCCAGTTGTTAGGGCTGGGAGATTGTCAAATTTTATTTTGCATTATCTGTTGGAAATGGAGAGTGGTGGGTGGCGGACATCTATTGAAGAAGTATCTAGAGGTAATGAGTTTTCATATGAAATAAAAATTCAAAACTAGTCCAGTGGTTGGGATAGGAGAACTCTGTCAAGGTTATTCACCATTGACAATGTACAGTGAATTAATGTTTTTGAGATTTCTCAAAAATAGACGGTGGGGGAGGGCAGGTGACCATTGATGACACATCTGGGGTCGTAAACTTTTATATGAAATAAAAATTGGAGAAATTGGTTCAGTGGTTGGTGCTGGGGATGTCACAGTCACACTCCCACCCTCAGCCTGACTCAAGCAGCTCAGTTCGTAGACAGCTACTGTACCAAGTGTAGTATACTTGTCTGAGTGGTTTTTTTGGACATGTTTGATTCTTAGGTTATTGTAGGTGTAATCAAAATTTGTTTATTATTATAGTGAAATAGTTTAAAATAGTAATATCAAAGTGACACAAATATTTTAGTTTACAACAGCTATACTAATGTCATCAGTAGCAAACCATCCATTTTAACAAGGAAATCTAAAGATATTTGGTTTGCTAGCCAGATGTCTGTATCATTGTGCCTAACAAAGTTACCATCTAAAAGAGAAGTTCTCACCATTTTTTCCTGAGGAATTACTGATAAAATAAAATGCTTGAGTTTTCATAAAACTTCAGTCAACACAGGATGACAAGGAGGAACATGTGTCCTTAATAAAACAAAAGATGAACAAAGAAATGCTCTATGTGGCTTGCCATTATCATGTCCTCGAAATCATGCTTGAGGCAGTTGTTAAATCAACTGGGGTTTCAACAGGGCCTGACATACTGGTGTTCAAATGATTTAAAAATTCTTGATACAGTAATGTTAATACATTAATCAGAGTAACGTTCAAATTGCCATATCTGATGTTTCAATTCATGAAAAAGTGATCAACAGTGCATCAGATATCATTGAGTTTTCCAAAAAAGAACTTGAGGTGTTCTAGCCTCGAGACAGCTATATAAAATGTCAGCTCACCATCATATTTCTTGGAGGATTTCCCAAAAGAGGGATATGCTGCAGGGGGATGACATTGTGCTCAATGGATGAGAAAAGCAAATTACTCTCAAAGTATATTTATTCAGTGATCATTTTAATCTGTTCGAACAATAGGAAGCTGGAATTTGCAATATTTGCTCGTTTCTAGAGAAATGTTATATGGACAGCTGGTTTCAAGCAGCATCTGCTTGTTTTGAACCAAAAAATGATTTGCAGTTCTTAAAAAGCCAAAAAGAGTGTGAAGGTATCAATTATGAAATTTCAAAGTATGTGATGAACAAGTTTCTTAGACATGTGTGCTATCTGTCAGAGGAACTAGTTGCTCTTGTGCTTTTCGGTAACTATATTTCTCTAAAAACAAAAAGGAAAATGGTCGATGGTTTAAAAACGAGAAAATTATGAACTCTTAAAATTAGCCTGAGTAGATCTAGATGTAGAAAGGGTCTACATGATTTTATATCAACTAACACAATGAGATCTTTCAAAATCTTGAATGTACCATTAGGGCTTCTACAAAAAGATGCAACAGAATGGAAAGAAAATGAATTCCACAAGAAAAGTAAAGCAATAGTTGGTTCATTAAGAGTTGTAAATAATGTAGCAGAGCTTTGAAGTGCCATTGATGAAATAGTACAACAAACTTCTAACAAAAGACAAAGAGCAAAAGCAGTACTTGTTGCTGTTTTTGAAGAAATTTGAAAGCAAATATCCGGATATAATTCTTTTTTGAAATTCTGTAAACTGAAATCCCTTTTTAGCTCCATATGTTTGTTTAATATGTAAGAAATTGAAAATCTTTTAGATTGCACGAAATATTTAATAAATATTAATGAAATATTTAATAAATTCTAATTTTTCCTGAAATTAAGAAACATTCATCCATATAGTGACCCCTAAAAATTGATTTAAAAATCTGAAAAAAATTACAGCAATTCATTTTTTATATAGTAGATCAAAATGACAGGGTATCCCATCGAGAATCCAGAAGAAAAAAAATTTACCCTACTAATATATATACATACACACAATTAACTGTATTTGCTTTAGTAAAAGATCCCTTGGGTCAAATATGATAGATTTAAAGAAATGCAATAAGAAAACTTGTAAAAGTACAAAAATACTGTAACTACTTGAGTGGACACATCTAAGCTCTTCATATCCTATATTCATTATTCACAAAAAATATCGTCTTAAAGAGGTAAGTTTCATTAATCTTGAAAAATTGCAGAAATTAAAACAAAAAGAAATCACTCACTATATATATTTTTTTTTAAATTTTAGGTGCTGACAGGAAAAAATCTCGGACTTAAAATAAACAGGTTTTTAAATTTCTGAGCAAATAAATTAAATTATTAAAGAATAAAAAAACATTTATTCAATGTAAAGCTAACGCTGAAGCTACGAGGATAACTTTTGTATGCTAGAAACAAAAAAAGTTAATGTCTTTCTTCAGTTACTGTTTCATTGGGATAACTAAAAGGTTCATTTAAACTGTAAGAAAACAGCAGAATTTACTCACAAATGTAAATATTTTCTTATTCTTACAACCAAAGGCAATATCTATTTTGAAAAACTGTTCTTTGCAGAACTATTTGAAACCGTACGCTTTAAATCTTGTTGCTATAAGCACAGATACAACGCTTCAAAAATCTTGGAAAATTGAAACTGTTTTAACTTACTATGTTATGCAGTTCAGTTCAGTTGACATCAATGTTTTGGTCTTTTCCATAGAGCGCTACAGAATATGTTGGCTTTCTTACTAATGCTATAAAATAAGCTTATTGTGAATAATATTCTACTTCTCTGTGAATAATCGGAGAGAAGAATGGAGAATAAATTCATCAAGGGTCTCTGAGAGTTTATTACCAATACTTAAAATGTTTGTATATAGATTTATGTTTGCATTAAAAGGTTTGTAACAAAATTAGTATTGCTGATGATGAAAAGATCGAAGATCCATCGATTTTTTTCGTTTCATGCAGTCATGACGAATATTTGATTAACTGTTATTTACTACGCAATATCAAAAAATCACAAATACCAGTGATGAATACCACTGTCAAAAAGGTGTGATTCAATAATTAGTAAATAAATGTGCATGAAGTGTTACAAAAATTTAAAAATATATATCATTCCTTCGTAACCCAGATAGCAATTTTAGTTTGCAGCAAGCTTGCAACAAATTTGGCATGACAAGAGTGCAAGCTTGCAACAAGTTTGAAACAAGTTAACGCAAGCTTCGAAGCCACCATGGGACGAATTTGCAGCAAGCTTGCATCGCAAACTATAGCAAAAACAGAGTACGAACACAACCCAGGATAGAACTCGCGACATAGCGCTCGGGAAGCGGGCGCTCTAACCATTCGGCCAGTTAAACTCTGTGAGAAGATAGATTTCACTAATACATCGTTCGATTCGATTCGCATACGATTTATTTTAAGCTATTTTCTTGATTTCGTTAAGTTTTTGAGTTGCGAATATGATTTGAAGTCAAACAAAGAGAGCGATTTTCGCTAATAACTACGTTTTGTTAGTAGAATAAATTATGAAATTAGAATTCAAAAGTAATTACTTTAAAATGGGACAAAATGTATAAGTTTATTTTTCAACAAACATTGACTGTTTTTTCGGTTTAATTTTGTTTATAAACGCTAAAATTTCAACATTCAGAAAAAGGTGATATAGTTTTCTTTAAAGTGCGAATGCTATATTTAGTAAAAAGATGGAAAATGTTTCAAAATTTTTTTTATAAAAAAGTTAGTTTTTTTACAAATTATCATTGATTTATTGAATTAATTAAAAGAAGGACGGTCTAGGAGATGCTATTAAAAATCGGATGTTTTTTTAAAAACAGAGACAAAGATAATTATCTCTTTGTGCTATCTTTGCATCAAGTTTGTTTTTCAAACGTACAGCAAGCTTGCAATGCAAAGGAGGTGGCGCTTTTTATCACGGCGAACTTGCCACAAGTTCGCTTCAAGTTTGACGCGGCAAATTTGCTATGACAAGGTAATATCAAGTCAAAATCAAACTTGCTGCAAACTTACGTGCTATCTGGGAATATACTTTTCCTAAGTTTTAGTTTTTAGTTCTATCTTCTGAAAACAGATGGAGCCATGGAAGCCCTTTTGGTGCTTGGATAGAAGATGGTTCTTTTTGCGGTCACGGTCGATGGTCACGTCGATTCCCCTATAGCAGTTTCATTGCACAAATAGCAATTTTAGTTTGCAGCAAAGTTGCAGCAATCTTGCTCTGTAAATCTGCAAGCTTGAAACAAGTTATTGCAAACGAGTTAGTCACCACAAGTTGAACTTGCCGCAAGCTTGTTGCTTTAAACTCATTGCAAACTATAGCAAAAACATCGTACAAAAATAAAACTTGGATTCGAACCCCCGACAACCCGCCTCATAGCCACTTTAAATTACGTCAGTGGTATATCATGCGCGTGATATAGTTTGGACGCCACGATGCATCTGATTATTTATTTCAATCGTGATGATATAATTTGATAATATTTTTTGGCAAAGTTCGTCAAGCAGAGAAGTGCTTTATTTTGATTACAATTTCGAAAAAGAGTTTCTTTGAAATTTTAATTTTTGACTTACGTTTGACAAGCTGAGAATTTCATGGTTATTGAATTATAATAAAATTGCTAAACAACGAAAAATACTTCACACGGAATATTGTTTACCAAGAGGTTTTTTGAATAAAGAAATATGTAAATAATATGCAAATAAAAAAATTCCTGTCAGAAAACATATGTTTATTTTATTTGTTTTCAATCCATTTTAAACATTTCTCTCGCATATATATCTATTTAAACACGTCAAATTTGACGGGAAATCTCTCGGATGAAGAGGCAATTTGCACCCGTCATACCATGACGGGTGATTTTCTAGTTTTTAAATAAGCTGCATTATATATCCAGTGGCGGACTGGGTCTGAAAATAGCGGTTGCCAGCAGTCAATGGGGGCCCACTCATATCAAAAATGTTTTTTCTCTATATAATTTTTAAAATTTTATTTATTATAAATATAATCAATTAAAAACAATAAATGGACATGATATACTATATAACTTATTACATATTGTTATTATCTAAAAAACTGTTATATATATACTAGTAGTTCTGTGAACAGTAGATTCCCTCGCCCCCCCCCCCCAAAAAAAAAAATCTGCTCTTCATTTCAGTCTTTAAAAGTTTAGCCATTTATTTTCCAAATTCAAATTATTTGCGCAAGTCTGCTTTTATCATTATTAATTAAAGTACAATTAAATGTCTGCTTTTATCAATATTAACAAAATCGTAATTAAATGTAATTTGTTATTATTAGAGATATCTTTGGATGCATTATGAACGGAGTTTCGTTTCCTACAATCGTTGGAAAAACACAACATTACATGAAACGCAACCATTTAAGCACCCACCATCTTGAAACGGAATAAAAAAAAAATAAAAAAACATATACAGTCGTTTTCGCCGACATTAAAGAGCATTCATGTCAAGCTCAAAGAAAATCGAACAACGCCTTTGATCGTGGCAAAACAAATTGCAGACAAACAGACTATTAGACAAGTCAGTAAATTACTGACAAACAAACTATTTTCGCTCGAACAGTCCAGTGAAAACAGGACCTCGCTTCGCTAGTCAAATTACTAATTAAAGTATACATGTATTATTACATATTATTGAAAGTAAGAATTACCGAATACAAAAACAAATTTATGATTGAATTTTAAATAATTTTTGGTGGGTGTATAGCTTACTGTAATTTTGGAACTGTACTGTTATTTTTAGAATTTTTAAACCAAACCGAAATTATAGAGCTAACCATGTACCAAGTTCAACAAATTTAAAGAATACTTCTTACTTGAAAAGATTAACAACTCAAAAGTACAGAACTCAGTAAGCGTTTGAGTTTACTAGATATCTAGTCAGCTGTGTTGAGTTTAGTAGATGGTATGTCAATAATTACTTCTGCATGCAAATCATCTAACAATTCCTTTCCAATAGATAGCAATATACAGAGAATTCCAAGTTTTCTTCAGAAAATGAACTTCTAAATCTGTTCTTTATCTTTAGCTTTGAAGAAGAGAATTCACTAATATCATTAGATCATTCATTACGAATACTAATATTATTACAAATATGCTTTGATATCTCAAAAATGGATTTCACTCCTTACAGATAAAGTTCTTTTAATATATTTTCAATCGATGCAGGGCTATTAAGAACAGGAAAGGTAATAACAAGCATAATGGTCGGCACAGTATAGAAACCCAACTTAACCATAATCGGAACTCTCAACTGAACTAAATTTAAATAATGAAATTATTTCAACTAAATTCTAATAAAGAGAAAGACTCATGGATAATTAGTATTTATTAGTTATTCTTAGCATTGGGATTATAATCCCTCACACACGTTGTTTACAAATCCCTTTGATAAAATAATAAGTGTATGGATTATATTTAATCATATTCGGTGGCGATCTTAGCAAAACGGTTTGCAAGCTCCACAGAGAAGGAGCACTTTTTCTCTGCGACGAGATCATTGTCTAGTTTTCCAATATATTTTGACCCAGATGAGACTGACAAGACTTTGAATTCAGAAATTTAATTTTGGACATCCTACAAATTTGTATTTGATTTTAGTACCTTTTAATGTAGGGATGGAAGACAAACTCCCAGTGATGATTTTTATTTTGACTTTGTTCTTCAAGGTCCACCCTACCCTAAAATTAAATTCTAATAGTTCGCTTTACAAAGCTGGATTAAATGAGTTTAAACTAAAGCAAGGAATTGATAATCGCATAGCATATTATTTTTAGATGCACACCAAGAATTCAAAGTTGCCACCAAGTCTAATACCAATAAACTTCTCACATACAGGGTTAAAATCAATTTCCCGAGTAAAATGGCGAAAATATTATGAAAAATATTTGATTTTAAATTCTTTAGGTTAAATTTTTCTTATACGGTTTTAGCGACAAAGCGTGAAGGAGAAATGTTGTCCATTAGTAGAGTATTTTTTTGTAAGAGTGAGGGAAGGAAATTCTTTTAATGATTATTAGTTTAGTGATTTGTAGTAATAATATTTTCGTAATTTGTCATTAAATTTATATCATTACAAAAATAATTTTTTGAATTTCTAAAATACTCAAAAAATCATTCTTCTGAAATGAGTGTTGAAAGATACCACGGGGAAAACAACAAAATCTTGCTCAATTTTTAATAACTGAAATTTTAATTAACTACAGGACTTTGAAAAGTTGATAGTGATTCTCCTTTTGTTTTAAAGAGCACATGCGAAAAATTTCATCAAGTTTGGACAAAAACTGCAGATTTTTATAAAAGACGAACAATTCCTCTTTACATGTAAAGAACTGAACTTTTGTATTAAATCAATTTCAAACAAGACAGTTGAAAACGAGAAAATTATAAGTTATAGATGCATTTTATTTTTTAAGCAATAAAATCTAACACGGAGTACCATAGTCTTATTTCTATGTTTTGCTTCTGATCATGCTTTTGTATGCAAATTGTCAATAAATAATAAAAGAGAATGTATGTGTAGGTTGTTGTCTGTCTGTTGATGTTCTACAGTTCGTTGAATCTAAAGCCACCAAATTTGGTACAAACATACTATAAGAGCGTAGGAATATGCATCTCAGAAAGTTTTTAAATTTTAATTAATTAAAAATTAAGCAAGAATTGAGAATTTTTTCATGTATAACTCAAAAAAATATCACATAAAAATAATTTTTACGCATTATTAAATTTCAAAATTTTTATCTTTCAATATGATGCCAGTTTAGTTGCTGTGAGATTTTCTCCTTAATTTTGCAATTTTTTAAAAATATTTTTAAGCATAATTATTTAACAATACTTTGAAATGTTGTAATGAAAGTCAATCAACTTTCATTGCTTCAAATCAATAAATCTTATATTTTTCTCCTGATAAAGAAGAAGCATGATATATAATTATATTTTCATCTTACGATATAAACACTTTTTAAAGCAAAAATTGCATTCCATTTCATCAGTTTTTTAGCCCAATTTTTTCTTTCCTCATTACTTCAAATAAATTTACTTTTTAGACATATTTGCAATATTATTATGATAGATTTGATTTCTAGCAATGATCTTAAAACTCATCTTTCCTGTTACATAAAGAAAGTTTTCCTGGAGATTGTGTTTAATTAGGTTAAATATTCACTCTATAATTAGCTTAATAAAGTGTAATAATTGTAATTTAAATTAGAATTATACTTGACCAATAAAAAAAAAACTTCATTGACTCTCAAGATTTTTAGCCTTTTTTATTTGCTAAATGTAAAAACCTAAGTCATTAATTTCATCAGATGCGAAACACAAATACAATAATGCGAATAATAAATAATAATAATAAAAATAATATAATAATAATAATAATAAATAATAATAATAATAAATAATAATAATAATAA
>BGPR01001215.1:137806-162734 GCA_013235015.1 Araneus ventricosus | reverse complement strand
CCAAGTAGAATGTAACTAATTGCTTACTGTCATAAGTTTTAAAAAAATTTCATTTACATTCAAAATCTTATTTTTAAAAGTATGTTTTTTAACAGTTTTTACTATTATTCTAGCTACAAATTAGTTGACTAAATAACAGTTGTAAGTATGATTAGTTTTTTCATTGTTAATTTGGTATTCCTTTTTTGTCATATGTAATTTTTAAGTGTCCTTTATTTTTTTGATTTGCTGATTTTAGCCCTACATGTAATTAAACAATTACATTATATATATATATTTGTATATAATAATTTATCGCGCTTAAATGCTTAAGTTACTTAAAACGTATTTCACGCGTAAAAATTTCAGATTTCTATTTTCAGCTTTTTTGGGTTTTTTTCAAATCTCATCCCTGAAAACATCTTACTGAAATTACTATAAAATAATATCTGTAATTAATCCTGCTTATCTGTTATTGAGGAAGTATTCTTGAGATCTAGATGAATCTTTCTGCTGAGTCAATTTAATGAAAACTAAATTAAACAAAATGTAGGAGAGAAGTTAAATTAGGTATTCCAACTTCAAACTGCTACATAAACAAACAAAATGGATGTTTTTTCCTACTAAAGTTGTTGCAATTAGTATAATTCTGAATGTTAAACTTAGTTCTTAACTAATTAAAGCTAAAATAAGAAAATTACATTCAAACCAATATTCATTACAAAGTTATAGCATTTTATTTGATGTATGACCACTTTATCCCACCTGACCCTAGCTATTTTTTATTTAATTTCCTTCATATCATTAATCATCACTTTATTTTCTGATTTGGTTTTAAATTTTGGAGTCATAGCAAAATTTTTCTGGAAGAATTTGGATTTTTCATCAAAAAATAGGCTACAAATGGATGAAATTTAAGAGGTCCTTATATAAATACTGAAGTAACTATAAGCTACATTTTGTAGCTTATAACTACTTCAAGTGAAATTCATTTATCTGAACCTTAGCTAAAAAGTATGATCATGTTGTAATTTGAAAATTCTACTTATAAAAATAAAAAGATATTTTAGAATGAAAATGTTTGGACTTGTATTTTCCAAATAAGCAGTGCCAGAACGTTGTAACCTGTGAGAAAAAAATTGCCCTGTTTCAAGGAGGTTTCTTGTTTATTTCTTGAAAATAAAAAAGCAGTGGTGCAACGGCTCCACTACACCTCTGAAAATATTGTTCATTGACATTAAAATATTGCAACACCTGACATTATTTCTCTACATAAAATCATTTTAGTGTAATTTGAACGTATGGCTGGTGTGTTATAACATCCATTTTGTATAAAAATTTGCAGCTTGCTATTTGATGTATCTAAAAGTAGTCACCATTGCTATCTAACGGATACCATACGTGTTCAAAATCAGAACTATAAGTAACATTTTAAATATTATAGTTGATACTGCAATAATGTCTAATTTCGGGTAGTAAAAAATTTTAAAATTTTATAGCATTGTTTCTAATTACCTAAGATTATTGAGATTGTTTTCATGGCTGAATTTTTTATGGTGTCAAAATAAAAATTGTGTTCATGAATTAAAGATCTAATAAAAGTGTGCTTTAAAATATTATTGTAGGTTTAATTAAATTTCATAGTTCATTTTTATATCTTAAAATGTACATATAATGTCACAATATTCTTAGGTTTTACATATTTATATATGTAAAAGATACCATCCTTATATACAGTGTGTGTATAGGGTCATGAAAAGTGCTTAAATTTGAAAACCATTTTTAAGCACCTTAAAAGTGCTTAATTTTGAAAAAAAGTTCCTTAAAAAGTGCTTTAATTTTCTCGAGAAGTACAAAAAAAGCATTCTTTTTTTGTTTCTCCAGACGTTGAATATGATGAATTGAAAACAGTCATAAAGCTTTGTTTATCGGATGTATCAAGTGAAGAATATCAGATGTATCAAGAAAGAAAACTGCTGAAAACGAAGAATCTGGGGAAGGAATCCAGGGCGAGATAGATCCAGGGGGTCCTCTCACGAACATGTGTACCAATTTTCAAAACGATATGATTTAATGTTTTTTTCAAACCCTTCATTGACTGGACTAATTATCTCTTTTACGCTCTCTCTTTCTTCAACAATGGGCACCACCATATATTGAAATACTGGAATGGTTATCCTGAAGGGAAAATTAACTGGCAATTTGTGAATTATAAGAAATGTTGAAAAAGATCACAGATTTTTATTGTTAATCTTATAAAAGTTGACTTAATATTTTGGTAATGACAATTCGCATTTTTTTTTTTTTTTTGTCAAACCAAAAAAGAAACCTTTATTTTACAATAGAAGACATTGTAAAATAAAGGTTTCTTGTGCAAATACAGAAATAAAATTTAAAAAATACATATATTTTAAATTTTTTAATAAAATCTATGCATTATTATAAATCAGAAAACATCCTCTACTTAGAAAATGCATGAGTCTGTATGCATGCATGTAGAAAGGTGCTTATTTTTTTCGCTTGGGTGCTTAAAAAGTGCTTAATTTTTGCAGCAACTTCTCACTACGCACACTGTTCTAACATTCTATCCTCCATTAAAATTTTAGACCTTAGCATATAAACTTGATTTTTTAAAAAATATTATCCATTTTGTGCATTTCTTGTCTTAAATACAAAAGATATAAACTTCCTTTAGACCTTTCAAACAGATTTATTTTATTTAATTCAGATACAATTTTGATATTAAATGTTCCAATGATAAAACTTCATGTATAATATGTTTACAAATGAATATTAGTAGTAAGAGAATATATGGTGTAAACAATAAATGTTAGTTAACTGTATTTATTTGTTATGAAACCTAGGAAAAGAACAGAAATTTAAAAATCAGAAATTAAATTATTTGCTTCAAAATGCATTTAATCTAAAAATAAGCATTTATTGAAATATTTGATGCTGTTTCAGTGTGTTACTGTACTTGTAAGATGTCCTGATATTACAATATATATTACATTATTACAATATATATGACCTTATTACAATATATATATACCTTACCTTATATTAACTTTTCATTAAATTTTGTTTTGCAATACGCTGAGGGGCATGCAATAAAAAGAGAAAGACACAAAAAACACTAAGCAAAATGTTTTGTGTTTTTTTAAACTGGATTATTAAAATAAAAGTTATTTGTTCAAACTTTTTCTGTAGGATAAATTCTCTAATAAATGAAATTTGTTTCTGAATAGCTATGAAAAATTTCAGATGAAACTTGTGGGAATTCATGATTTGAAAATTATCTAATTTTTGCTAACTCTGTTTTTGTCATTGTTTTGTAATGATTCGTTGAATCATAAAATTTTTTTTTCAGATGGTGTATGAAAGTCCTGAACACTTTTACCGTCACGTCGACAGTCATGCTATGTATGACAGTAAAAAGTATGGAAATCCTCTTTGTTTGTGGCAAGGTATAATTTTTTTTTCTTCCCAAGAACATAATTTAATTCAATGTAATATAATATGTTTGTATAACTTTCGACTCTTAACTCTCTAGTATGTAATTATTTTAGTATTTCTCCCTGTTAACCCTCTGACTGCTTATCCCTTGATTTCCATGGGTTGGAAGCAAGTCCATTTTCTGCTGTATTCTGCGATTTTCGCAAGCTAATGTTTTACTTAGTACTTTTAAAATGTTGAATCATATTATACTGACTAGAAAATCACCCATCATGGTATGACAGGTGCAAATTGCCTCTTCATTCGAGAGATTTTCCTTCAAATTTATGTGTTTAAATATATATATATGCGAGAGAAATGTTTAACATTGATTGAAAACAAATAAAATAAACATATGTTTTATGACAGGAATTTTTTTATTTGCATATTATTTACATATTTCTTTATTCAAAAAACCTCTTGGTAAACAATATTCCGTGTGAAGTATTTTTCTTTGTTTAGCAATTTTATTATAATTCAATAACCACGAAATTCTTAGCTTGTCAAATGTAAATTTGAAATATATGATTAATAGAATTTAAAATTTCTCGGGAACTATTGATCATAGGGAGATAAATTTTATATCAATCAATAACAAATTTTATTTCACTATTTTAGAGCTATTAAATTTGAAATTAGAATGACAATTACATTTTTATATTTAAAATTACTTTAATTTAGGTGCTCTAACATAATAAATAATGCTGTTTAACGTCTCGCAGTGCCATGGCGCGAATTTCATTGTCGGTAACGTCAGAGTTTTACTGGATCAGTGAGAGACAGATCTGGGCTATGATATTAATAATGAAGCCTTGCATGTAAATAAGAAATCTCTTGGTTCAACGGTATTTGAACATATTTTTGAACATTGAATCTAAATAGTAAATAAAAAAAAAAAATTGGCAGATAGAGGGTTAATATTGAAATATGTAGAGAAATATATTTTTCCATATGTCTATAGAAATTTGAAAATAAAAGTCAGATTTTTATAGGCCACGTCATGTCTCCTTAAACTATTTCCGTTCATGACCCATTTTTAGTGAAAACTTATTACTTTTAGTTTATATTTACTGTATGACTAATTTCCTTGATTTTCTAATGAATTCTTTAAATTGCTCGGGTGTAGCTCTTGTTTTCACAACAAATATTGAAATATTTGTCAATAAATATGGATATTTTTATTTGAAAAAATTACTAAATGAATAGAAAGTACTTGATCAAAAAATCTTTTTTCCCATCATATTTCATATTTTTGTATTTCATTTTTTTAGGGGTGTCTTAATTCCTTGCATTTCATTATCATACTGTAGTCACATGATTCTCTTGCCTTGTATTTTATTCCTACATTTTGTATTTTATTCCTGCACATTTTTATTCATACACTTTTTCCCTTTCGTGATCCATTTTTGACTGGGAAAAAAAAAAAACTGATACTCCATTATATGCAGGAACAGTTTTTTAAAATTTTTCATACATTTTGTCTTTTATTCGTATGCTTTTTCCCATTCATGACCCATTTTTGGCTGGGAAAAGAAGGAAAGAAAGAAAGAAAAAAAAAAAAAATTGACACTCTATGTATGCAGGAACAGTTTGTTTAGTTTTTCATACATTTTGTATTTTATTCGTACACATTTTTATTCATATTTTTTTTCCTACTCATGACCCAATTTTGGCTGGGAAAAAAAAAACTGATACTCCATATTTGCACGAACAGTTTAGTTTTCCCCACCATGCATACAATTAACCTCTTCTGGTAAGATTTAATCATGGAATGGTGCTTGTATAGCATGAAAACCAATGACAAGCTTGCTCATCATTTTTCTGAAAGGGGTTAAGAAAGGAATATAGATTGGACTTAATTATTGTTAAACAAAGAGAAATTTTATTGAATGCATTTATTTGGAAAATTTTATTTTAATCCTTCAAGAAATGACATGTATGCAGATTTTACTTACTGATATTGATAAATCTGATAAAACAGGCATTGTCCATGATTTTGTGATCCCAAAATTTATATATGTTACCTCACTTAGGATCAGATCCCATAATTCAAGTAATCCTTTAGTAAAGTTATCTTTGAATTATTGTATTTGTGTTCTGAGTCATGAAATCCTCTTGTGTGTGTGTCTTGATAGTGATGTGCCTGTTTCTATATTTTATCAAATGTACTAATATGCTTCCTCTTTTTGTTAATAGACTTCAATCTCCTGCAAAATGGAAATCCATTTTCGTGCTAATTTTTTTTATTCAAACACAAGATTATGTGAAATTTAAAATGCTGTAGTTTATTAATAATTATATGCTGAATTTTTGAACATTTTTAAATAAAAAATCAAATAGTGAAATTTTAGGATGTAGCAGTGCAAATTTTAAAGTTATGAAAACACATTAGCACAGTAGCTAAGTTTTTGTTTCTGAAAATGGCTGCTGGTTAATAATTATTTATTGTTACAGTTTTCATCTAAATAATTTTTTGTTGTGACAATTTTTAATGTCAATGTTTAATAATTTTTGACTATGTAGTCATTCCCTTGACAGAAAATTTATCCATATTAGAACTCTGATGGAGAGTGGCCTTTGAAAACGTTTGCCATTCGAGTTCTCTTCAATTTCTTCTATTCTAATGATTTTCTTTTAATGTATTTTAATTTTTATTACAGCATGATTTTTGTTGTTTGACTCTATATTAATTCATTAGTTAATTATGGACAATATTCTCGATGTAATTACTGGATGCTGCTGCGTTGGCGCGCAAAAGGTGTATCGTTATCACTATTGTTTACTTCTTCTGTTTCTTCTGTATTTTCTTCTTTTTTCTGTATTAAAATATCTTTTGTATTTTATTTGAAGTTGCAGCATTTTTGTGCCATTCTGTCTAATACAAAGTTTAATTTTTTAATTTTTGACATCTTTTGTTAAATTATTTCACTTGTACTTGTAGTGACACTATATATCCATATGTGTTCCTAATTTTTTAAATTATGTTAGTTTCTCTTGCATGTATCTGCTAACATGTTATCTGTAGTGGATTCTGCATCGAAATTGCAGATTTTTGTGATGTGATAATATGTGTTCTTTTATATATTCTTATCGTGGGCCAATAGCTAATTTTTAAATTGTTAAGATAGACATATAGTTCCAATTTTAAAAATGTTTTAAATGAAGGGAAGAATTATATTTTATGCTTTTTGAGTCAATAAATATATTTCTAAAAAAGTTATGAATTCTGACTTTTTATACGGTCCCCCGCTCTATCAGTGATATTTAGTAAACTATTTTTGAGAATGAAGGGAAGAATTATATGTTTTTTTAAGTCACTAAATATATTTCTGAAAAAATGCGAATTCTAACTTTTTATACGGTCCCCCGGTCCTATCAGTCGTATTTAGTAAAGTATTCTTGACATTCTAACATTTTAAACAAAAAAGTCCCATTCTTCTGCGATTAAAACTGACCGAGTTATGGAACTTTGAATATTGCTGACTTGGACCACTTTACACCATTTCAAATAGCCGCCTCGAAGACGATCCACCAGTCAATGCGCAGCACTTGCTCGACAAGGCCGCTGATTGATTAAAAATTATGAAATTCAAAGTTCCATACCTTGGTCAGTTTTAGTAGCAGAAGAGTGGAACTTTTTTTTATCTAAAATGTTAGTGTGTGAAGAATATTTTACTAAATATGAATGGTGGAACCAGGGGCTCGTATAGAAAATTAGAATTTGTAACTTTTTCAGAGAAATATTGTGACAAAATCGTCTTGTCGGTGTTCGTGAATGCAGTCCAATAAGCAGGATTTAAAAAATATAAAGCTCTTTATTTTACAGATATTCTAAGCAAAGAAATGTAGCACAAGTATTAAAACAGCACTTGTAAAAATTCACAACAGAGATTACCAATAAATCTCAAACTCAGCACTTTTGAAACAGCAGTCAATGTCTTTTCAGCTCACCAGTGTTCACTGCTGATAATAATCCAACTAACTCCTCTTGGCTAGAGAGCTTGCTTTTATACTTTTTCAACAGGAAGTAACATCATTTATGTAGGAAGTGACATAATCTCCAGAAAGTTCATGAAGCCAGTAGAAATAGGTTGACAGTTCAAGGACTTTCTAGAAAATTCCTTTTGTAGCCAAAATCTCCAAATTTGTCGCCAAATTTAGCATCTCAGAGAAACAACTTTATAGCTTTGTAACAATATTTATTGACTCAAAACACAAAATATAATTCTTCCCTTCATTTAAAGCATTTCGCTAATTGTTTAGAAATTAGCTATTGGGCCACAATAAGAGTGGACCCCCTGTGTAATAAATTTCAAGGAAAGTCATGTTTCCCTCTTAGAAGAAACAATTTTAAAATTTTTTTGTTAGCTCTTGTTTATAATTGAGTATCTGAGTGGAAATTGTGACTAAAAATTATATTTTAATGAAATATATGTGATATTTTTTTTTTATCTTTCTTAAATCATTTTTAATGACACCTCATTTTTAATTATTCTTACTTCAATCCTATGATAAAAGCACTCCTACTTTAACTAGACTCTAGAGAGTCACACTATTCCTTGAGCCTCAACTTTGGTACTTTTCCCTTTTCGGTGTTATAAAAATTCTCCGCGTCTGTGTAACTTCTTCTTTTGTAATCATGTAACGCACTAAGCAACTCGCGTCATTTTAAGCTTAATTCTTTACTCCTGGTCATGGCTTTAATGTTCCAATAATCTTTTAAAAGTTTAATCTATTATCGAGTACTCTATAACTAATTTAATTTTGCCTATTTTCGAAATGTAATAAAATGTTTTTGATGTTAATGACTGCAATCTTCTTCAACTGCCTCTACACTTCACTTAAAGAAATAATGTTGTATATATATATATGATGTCAATGACAAAAAAGATGAAATTTGAAAACAGTGATTAGTCTCTTTCCTGTTATAAAAAATGAAATTTAGAGATTCAAATTATAACAGTTGCATTTCAAATAACTGAGTTATAAATTTCGGTAACTAAGATCTTTCATATGTATTATTTTTTCTCTTCAAAATCTTACTTTTGTGAAGTTGTTCAAATGAAAAATCGTAATTTTTTTTGTGGGGGTAGGATGTCAAAGTCAGGAGGAAAAAAAAGTTAGATTTTTTTTTAATTCTGGAAATTCAGATTGAAAATTAATTGTGACAGTTAATAATTCTGAACTCTGATGAGGAATGTTAAATTAGTTTAAACCTCCATTCAAATTATTCTGATTTTTTTTTAAATCATTGAAGTTCCTTATTAGTACAACAAAATTATGTTTTATTTTACATCACATTGTGTAATATCCTGCCTGCTGCAAAAATGTGTAGTTAATGTTTTTACTTGAATGCTTTAAAATTCTACTGTTTTTGTTTGTATTTGCTCTTCAGAAACATGGTAATGAACTATAAATCTTGAAATTTATAATTTTTTAAAGATTGCAAACGAGCTTTTGCTGATCAGTCCAAAGTGAGAGAGCATCTTCGATCTCATACCCAGGAAAAAATAATTGCTTGTCCTACCTGTGGTGGAATGTTTGCTTCAAGAACTAAGTTTTTTGACCATATTCAAAGACAGTTGCCTGGTATGTTTATATTGTTTGCCAAGATTTTAGTTATCAGATGTTAAGTTATAACATGATACCTTATTATAGTTAAAAATTTTTTATATTTCAAAGCATTTTTTTTTTTTCTGACTGTAGATACTTTAGATTAAAAACCTCTTTAGCCCATTACTCGTCATGACTCGTGTCTTAAATTCAAACTATCTAACTAATTAGATGACTCCTTCTCTGCTATCTCTTAACTACAGTAGAGGAGGGGTCGTTTGATTAGATAGTTGGTATGAATTGAATTTGAATTTGTGAATCGTATTTGATTCACATGACAATTAACTTGTTAAAGAAATTTTTTTAACTCTTATATATTCATTTTTATATTTTCTCCCTCAGACGATAAAGCTGGTTCATACATATGCGAGTACTGTCCTACTCAATTAAATTCTGAACGCTTACTTCGAGATCATATGAGACATCATGGTATGAAAATCATTCAACTTACTTTTTATTTACTTCTGTTTTTATTATCATAATTAGCATTTTGGTTTTATTTATATTTTTGACAAAAGAGGTTTAACATATTTGTGTTGCTTCAGCAAAGATTTAAAAACAATTAGTGCACATCAGTAATATACTTGTTGAAATATGACTTAGTAATAGTGATGTGTAATAATAGATATATAGTTCTTAATGCAAAAATGCTAATAAACTTTAGCTTTAATAGTAGCACCTATGGACAGCACTTGTTCTCTATTCTGATTGGTCTTTCAAGTTAATATTTAACCTAAAATAAATCTAAGACCAATCAACTTCCTTAATTGTTACATCTTATTCTCATAACTAACCACCTTTGGTGATCATCTTGTTCGCCGGGAATATAATTTCATTTGAATCTCTTATGCATAATTTGATATTCAGGAATCCCTTTACAAAGTAATTTTAAACTTCAAATTGTGATAGACACTTAACCCACATTTTTTTAGTAGTCTTGCATCTGTTCTGTTCATTGTCTCCCTCAACATTTCTAGTGGAATCAAGTAACTGTCTAAATCATCTGGCATCTAATTATATGTTGTCAATGTAAACTTCACTTTCTTTTTCGTCATGCAAAATATGTATTAGATTTCAATATTAAAATGGCGAGGTGCATTTTACCTCCAGCAGCATGTTAGTTGAATTAAAACATGCTGGTGAAAAGAATTAAAACATAGTAACCGTAATCATTCAATTTACTGGATATGTTACTACAGTGAAACCTCTTCGAACGGCCGCCCCTGCATAGCGGCCACCCCTCTTAACGGCCAATTTTTCGTGGCACGGATTTTTCGGCCCATAGACCTATGTTAAAATAACCCCTAGCAACGACCAACCAACCCGTCTGAACGGCCACCGGGTGGGTTCGCCCATCCCATTTAACAAACGCATCGGTTAGATATTTACTTTTTAAACTGAAAAACGAACTTGAAAAAATGGTTTTTTTCCCGAAAGGGTAAAAACTTAAAACAGTCACAAATTGTATCCTTTTTTCAAAAAATGTAAAAAATTATTAAATAGAGTACTATTTTCTCTTTAGATAAGTCTCAAACTTCATTTTAAATAAGAAATATGAGCCAGACTTTTTTATATTATATATTATAGCAATTATCTTGTAATTGTAATGAAAACCCTTTTGAGCGGCCAATTTTTCTTGGAACGGAGGGGTGGCCGCTCAAAGAGGTTTCACTGTAATATGCATATTATCTTCGAGAGCTTGGTTTACAGATTATACAAAAATTTTGATCAAATAAAATAAGAAAGTAAAATCCATTAGGATAATTATCCCAGCTTTCAACATTGGAATATAAACATGCAATTAAATATTTGTTTAAACAATGGAAAGGGTTTGAATTTATTTGCAGCAGTGAAAAGTTAAATTATAGCTAAAAATATTTTTAAAAATTTATTAAAATTATAGAAGAAATTATATAGTAATTTAATTGATATCATTGCAAAGATAATTTTTAAATTGTCTGAAAATCAATTTTGTGCTATAATATTATCAGAAGTTATTAAGGAAAAATGCCAAAATTTTCCTTAATTTTTAATTAAAATTCTAATTAAATTTTTAAAAACAAATTCAAGGTGCACATTCCCACACTCCAAAATATGTTTATGCCAACATACACACACTGACACACATTTTCCTTTGTTATGAGTGGAGGTCAAATTAAATTTTTGAATTACGAAAGTATGGGTGATGAGTTGAAAATGCCACTTTGTATATAAAATTTAACAAAAATTAAAAGACTAAAAATTTTTTGCTAGTTATATGTATTGATATTAAAACTTTAAGTTAGCTTTTATTTTTTTTAAAATTTCATTTTGAATTTTATCAAAATTTAGTCATCTTGCTGAAAGTAATAGCCTTAATTGTTATCATTTGCAGTGAATCATTACAAATGCCCTTATTGTGATATGACATGCCCAACACCTTCAGGACTTGGTTCGCATATTGCGTATCGCCATTCAGAAGAAAAACAGTATTCTTGTCAATATTGTGATTATAGGTCAGTGGATTCTGTTTGACATCTAAGTAAGAAAGTGTAAGATTTCTTTGCGAAGGCTTAATTTCTGGTAACAGGATAAATAGTTATTCTTTTTATTATTGCATGCTTCAGCATACACGAATTAAGATGAAACCAAGATCTTTTCAGATTTTCAATTGAAATTTTTTTTAATTGCTTGAAAAAACAATTCAAAGAACGGATGGGAAAAACATTTTACATATAGATATTTTTGTTTCTGATTATAGTGTTGAGTAATTCAGTTTGAAAGTTTTAGAGAAGACTCTTGCAACGTGCCATTTGTATGCTTTTGTTTATATATTATGTCATGTGTTTATCTCGTATCTGCTAAATTACTAAGCCAAGTCATAATAAAAGAGGAAAGATAAAAATCATGCTGTAATATCATGATTAAAAGTAATATTTTGCAAAGAGAAAACTGACATTTCCTTTTTGACATGTAAGTTTCAATTTGTTATGAAACTTGAGAGCGAAATTGTTTATAAAAATTTTCCACATTGAAATATTTGACTAGGTGAAGTGAGGCCCTGTTTTAACCCAACCATCTGACATTTTATCTGTTTGTCTGTAAATTTGTTTGTTACATTGACACAGCCAAATACGTTGTTCGATTTTCTTCAAATTTGGCATTTGTTTGTTACATTGACACAGCCAAATGCGTTGTTCGATTTTCTTCAAATTTGGCATGAATGCTCCTTGAAGTCATTAAAAATGCCATATGTGTAAGGATTTTTTTAAAGTTCAATTTCAAGATGGTGATCATTTTAATGGTGTTCCATTTCAAGTGATGTTTAACTTTTTTTCAATTATTCTAGCCAATTGGGATGCCATTCATAATGCCTCCAAAAACAATCACCATCTCATGTTTGTGTGAGAGACAGATTTTGATGTCTGCTGCCCCTGGAAACAATGCCTTCACAATGATTGACAACATTGGATAAACCTTGAATGAAAAACAAATCTTAGTGTTTTTGATGCTGTGTCAACTGTTTTAATAGAAGTGCTAATTATCCAAGTTGGAAAGCGCGTTCTCATTTTGTATAGTTTTATATAAAGAATTGATATTGCATTTAAGAGCTACTGTAATGATAAATATACAAAAAAGTTTTTAAAAAAACCGCTTTTACCAATGTATTAGAAAAAAAAAATTCTCAAAAATCTGAAAAAAATTGGAAAAGCGTGAGGAGCAGGTAGAAAAGCTGTAAGTAAATTAAAATTGTAATCACATTTATAATATATTTTATATGACGACTGTTTAATAATATTTTGTTTCATCTTTCTCCTATTGTTTTCAGTGCTTCACACTTTTACGATTTTTGTTTTGACCTCCAGATTTTTGAGAAAAAATTATTAATTTCTTTTTAAATGCATTGGTAAAAGCATTTTTAAGAAGTTTTTTATATTTATTATTTTTAAGTTTTTAGTCTTTAATTTATGTCACAAGTCTATTTTTACTGATGGGATATCTTGATCGTACACTTGTTCACGTCTGAAGAGTGGCCCTGTGATATCCATGATGCGTCCAATTGAGCCATTGACAAGTCCTTTTGCAACATTTATATTTGATCTTAGCATTACTTTAGCACCGATGAAGATCTCTAGTTCTTGAAAAATACTATAGATGGCACCTCTGAAACCTACCAAGTGAAATGTAATTTTGCGAATTGTTTTAAAAAAATTGATAATTGAGAACTCTAAAATTATTAAAATACTGCATTGTCATCAAGACCCAATAAATATACAAAATTTCAGAACTCTAGTGCATTAAGAAGTGAGTGACAAATCAGTCACAAAATTCCAACCTTATATACATACAAACATGAAATATTTTGAACTTAGTAAAAGCGTTTAAAAAGTGTAATTTGCTATTCCTTTCATTTGAAAATTGATTTTCTGTCAGTGCCACAGGAACAAAATATTACAGTGCAATTTTCATTTTGGGTAGGGTTTTTGTGCAACATTTTATGCGCTAAAGTTTTTGAATTTCACAAGTAATCGTGATTGTTTTTCTTCAAAATTCAGATGCAAAACTGAAACCGATCTAAGGAAACATTTGGAATCTCACAGTATGGTCCCAACCTATAAGTGTCCTGTTGAAAATTGCTCATATGCTTCAAGATCTCAAACTTGTTACAGAGCACATTATAGAAAACAGCATGAAGTAAGTACTCTCCTTTGAGGATTCTATGGATCTTGTCATTTTATTTAGGTACTTGATATTTTTATGTAGTTTATTTATGATGAACAAGGCATCATTGTTGCCATTGAATAACACTTATTCACAGGGGCAATTCATATGCAAGTACTGCAAAGCTGCAACACCCCCAACTTTTTTTAGTACATAAATGTAATCACTAATTTATTTAATTCTTCATGTAATGTTCAAATTGCACATTACATGCAGTAATGTGTAAAATGCAAGTTGCATCAACGGTTTAATACAATATGGCTTCAGCACTTTCAATCTCCATTGGTAATGCATTAGAAAATGGTATCCCTTTCTTTGTTTTGTGGAAAAAAAAAACTTCTTGAAGGTTTGCAATTACCCTTAGTCCTCATTTCCTTCTGCTGTTCATGTATAGCAGAGGTTCCCAACCTGTGGTACGCATACTCCTGGGGGTACACGACAGAGCAATCGGGAGCATGCAAACTCAAAAGTTGGTAATGCCAGACACAAGAAAACATAAGGATGAACTAATACTATTGTAAAAATGTAAAATCAAAAATAAGATAAGTCATTGCATAGATGAATGTTGGAGAGGGGGGATATGACAGGGTACGTGAGGGAAAAAAGGTTGCGAACCCCTGATGTATAGTAATAATGCACAATTTTTTCCTGCTATATGATTTGTAGAGAAGGTGGACTGTAGAAAATACTGAGATGTCAAAAATGAGGTTTTAAATTTTTTTCCTCCCACAAATCTAACATCTGGAAATGTTGGCTTCTCGATTGACATTCATAAGACTTCTTTTAAAACAAAACAACATTTATTAAGCACAACCATTACACTTCGTGACTGCGTACAATGTAACTTCGTTCAAACATACCATACTCGTCTCTCTAGACTATTTCTAAAAATCAAATTCAAAGTAGTGCAACATCTTACTGTTGGCACTTACCTGTTATCACACACTGATATACAATAATTATGTTGCAGTCATGCTTTTGTCAGGCATAATATTAAATACGCTTACAGAAATAAATTAGAAAATAAAAGATAATTAATGATAAACAAAAAATTAATTAAAATAATTTCTTCCATAAGATTTTTCTTGTGCATAAATTGGATAATAATCTCCCTACATCTATTTTATTGTTACGCTTTGATTTTTTAAATTTTTTTTTTATTGTTCAGCAGCTGTTGTGTAAATTTTTATAAACAAGAGTAAGGAATGCAAGAAAAATAGTTGAAAGCATTTATTTTGAAATTAAATTTTTAATTAAAATTAGTTATAAATTAGTAATTGCTTAGATAAAATTTCTTCATTAAAAACTTACCAATATTGACTCAGAAAGTAATTATTAAACATACAAAATTTTAAAAAGTAAAATTAAGGTTGTTCAGAAATGCGTTGCTACTCACTATAGTATTTATTAGTTAGGGCACCGCATGATTACGATCCACAAGGCACCGTGGCTTATTCATAATAATTGCAATGGTCATGGAAATACTTCTAACTAAAATCAGAAACTGATATGTATTTTGAAATCCATATGAAATGAATAAAAGTTTATATTAAATTAAATGAATTCTCATATGAAATGAATATGAGAACTCATTGGTGGATCCACATTGCAGTTGAGCTCTTGTGCAGAATAATCAGAGAAAGCAATCAGCATTCATTTTTATGAATAGACGAAGACCTAAAATTGCTTGTTATGTTCTTTCACATTTTATATTGCATTCTTTCTTTTATAAACAAAATATTACCACTTGTTTTATGTTTTTATAATAATTATTCATCTCCAAAACAGTATTAACAAGAATTGTTTTTGTTCTATGTTTGGAGTAAGCTGTTCGTTCTTATTAGAATGTTTTTGTTTTACAGATTCATTGAACTTAAAATTAATTGTTTTCAATTTTGGAATTATAATTGAGAAGGAAAATTATGTAGATAATCATCATATTTTATAAATGTGTTTCTGAAAGAGAAATCAAATTGTCCCATCCTTGAAAACATAATTTTATCATTTTAAATGAAAAATCGTATTATTCGTTCAAGGGCCATAATACGAAATTATATCTAGTTACCTTTTTCAGGGCATATGGACAGTAGTTATCTATCTTATTTATTGCTATGCATTTTTATAGGTACAATAAAAAGTACAGTCACAGTAGGTTTAATTTTATTTATTTTAACACATTGTGTTCAGTATGTGAATTAGGTGCAAGCTCAAAAAAAAAAAAAAAAATAAGAAAGGCGCAGTTCAGGTGCGCGCCATAGATTTTTCATGAAAACATCGAGATAAAATCATAAAACAAGTGTTTTGTATTAATATGAAATTTAATTATCAATCTCTTTAATACAATATTTAAACAGATAATGGTTGCAGAATAGATAAATCACAAGCTACCACAGACCCTTGCTGTATGTGATAAACTTGTGATTTATCTATTCTGTAACCATTATACTAATCTGTGTAAATATTGTATTAAAGAGATTGATAGTTAAATTATATATTAATACGAAACACTTATTTTATGATTTTATCCAGACGTTTTCACGAAAAATGTATGGTGCAGACCCGAAATGCGCTTTTATTATGTTTTATTTAGAGTAGCTTTTGTTGACAGTATATGGAAGTACATTTCGCGTATGCACGGTGAAACATTTTTTACTACAAATGCTCATATTTCCTGTAATATTCGAATTTTTGACTTCAAATTTTAATACAATGTTTCTTTTGCGTATTGTCAAGTATTCTGAAAGTTTTGTACAATTTGAAAGAAAACTCTGCATGTTATAATCAAAAAACATGCGGAGTTTGAAATTTTCAATTTAATACCGAGTTTTACTTATATTCTGATAAATATTTTTATTGTCTCACCTTGGTTCCTAGTAATACTTCTCAAGCTCTTTAAAATGACACCAGAATCAACCTCCTAGCTAAACGCGTTTCCAAGCTACACTTATTTATAATAATCACTTATCGCTACACTTATTTATATTATTAAAGCTAATTCATAATAATCACGTACATGCGCCTTCACTGGTATGATGATGTCACATGCAAAAAAAAGATAAATACTATGCGACAAACTCTTACAGATATGATCTATCCGTTGTGGAGTCAACCATTCTTTTCGCATTATTAGTCTCGTAGCTATTAGCGATTCAAATCTGAAGGTATTTTGTCACATAAGAAAGTTTGACCGACTATCACTATAACGAGCTGAAAGATGTTTTGATGTCTGAAAAAGACCAACCATAATTGTTCTCACTCTAGACAATGAATATACCATAAAAGGAAGAAATGAATGTATTCTACAAACATCTGTTAACATGTTCAATTTATCTAAACTGGTTTGCGAGTCAAATTCTTGAATTGAAATTTTGACATTGGATAATTCGAAAAAAATATATTTTCACGTTTCCCAACTCTTAAGTGTTAATTCATGAAACTTCTGCAAGAAAGTTAAAAGTTCATGATTACAATAAAGCATCAGCAATGACAAAAACATGTATAATTTGATAGGAAAATCATTACAAAATGTTTAAATTACTGTTGTAAGAATGGAAAATATCTGTTAGTGAAATTATGCTCTGCCAAGATATGCTTTTCAAAGTGCTTACTTAAGATTTTATTCCAATTTTATAAAATTTTCATTTATTTTTTGTATTTGTATTCATAATTTTTATGCAGTTCTTAATTTATCTTGTTTTGGTTCAGGGATGAGATTCTTTCGCTTTTTGGCAAATTTCCGCTTTTTTGTAATTTTGGAGAAATTTCGCTTTTTTTCCCTCTCAAAATTCCGGGTTTTTTTTCCTTTTCTTTTTTCCCCGGATTTCCGTGGGTTTTTTTTTTTTCCCCCCGCCGCAAAAATTTTCTTTCTCTTCCGAAAATTCCGCTTTTACACAAAGAAAAGATCTTCCGTTTTTGAAAGAAAATTCTGGGAAAATATGCTCGACCACGTGGCTTCACTCTACCGGCTAGGAAACTAGCTGATTCATCTTCTACTAACGAATCAACATTATATCAGCAAGCTCTACAAGGATGAACGTTCCAACATATTCTGTGCCATTCAAAGTATTAATTACCACCAAACAAAACCTCTGAGGCATATTTCACAAAAAAAAAAAAAAAAGAGATTTTTTTTTTTCGCATGAACACGTTGAAAAAAAAATTAGTTAAAAACTTAAGGTCATCTTGTAGGGCGTACCAAGATGAAGAAATAAATTTTTAAAAAATGGAACAAAAACAAATAAATAAACTACATCAAAAAAAGAAAAACTCCTATCAAAAGTGGTAGCTAAAAAGCTGTGTGCAAATGCAGCAAAAAAGCAGAGAATAAGACATAAAAAAAAATCTTCTCAAAATAAAAAATAAAACCAATTGATTTACCTAGATATTCTAGAGATAATGTAGTCCCGACAACTATGTCAGTAATTAAACAAAGAGATACTAATGAAGACTGTGCAAAAACTTGAGCCTGTACTGAAAATAAACTTGCAAAGGATACAAACACATCCTTTATTGAAGAAAAATCTGTTAAAGATAGGAGCCGTCCAAAACAAAGGGTGAAACGTGTTAATGGAGATCTGTTACCAACAAAAGCCACACAAATAAAAAAAAACGAAAGAAAACCACTTCTTTAACAATTAAGGAAATGTTTCAAAGGGTTTCAAATAACAATAATGATAAAAGAATCTGTCATTGTAACTGTACAATTTCTCAACCCCTCTCACTTTATAAGGTGCAAAATCATTGTACTGTTACTTTTGCAAAAAGGTATAAAAATCAAAGAAATAAAACAGATTTCAGTATATGATACATTATTATAATTTATAAAGAGCTTACTTTGCACAAAAGCACTATGTGTGTAAAGAGTACTTGACACAATTGCATGAAGCAAAAGAAATTATTTGTTCTTATTTTTATTTATTTTTTGAGCTAGCTTTTATCAAAAGGCTATTAAATATAATTCTTCTCAGACTTCTGTTGGGTGAATGTTGCATCTCAGTGATGTTGAAGTGGTAAATATGTTTTAATGTCTAATTTTGTATTTTCTGATGCCCCTGATGATGTGTTAAACTTGTTTGTTAACTTTTAATGCAAATGATTTAATATTCTTTTTTCTTATTTATGCATACTGAATTATAAATAATTAAGTTATTAATTGTTATAGTGTAATATTTTCATCATGTTGCATGTTCTGATGTTTTATTTCTTAAAATGTCTTTCGTGTATAAATTATGGTACAAATTTTTTGCTCGCGTATGATTTCAGTCTTTTTTGCTTTTTTGCCAATCTCATCCCTGTTGATTTCAAAACCATTTATCATTATTTCTCCTATGAAAGCTACTCTTTAATGTTTAATAATAATCATATGTATAGAAGGTATGCATGATTAACACTCCCTTGCTTTAAATCTGTTTTGTTTTTGAAGTGTCATACATAGTAAACATTATTTAGCCATTGTTAAAACTATTTGTTTCTCCTTTGGTTAATGTGGGTTTTACATGTATCATTAGCTATGAGTATTATTTTTCAATTTTCATCTAATTCTCTTTCGTATTAACTATTAATTATACTAATTGGAGATATGCTGTTTTTGTTTCACTTAGCCACTAAATTTAGTTTTATTTATTACTCTGATGAATGACCAAAAAAAAAAAAAAAACTTTCCTTTCTAAATATCATTTTTTCTTCTTTTAGTTTGAAGTGACTAATGGCAGTTTCTATCTTTAACAATACTGCCATATTGATTAAATTTATGTATAAAAAAAGTTGTTTGTAAAAGCACAATTCGTTAATTTCATATAAAATACTTTATTATTGTTGTTAGTGTTGCTTTTCATTTACCAGACTAATTGTTTGACACTATTGTAAAAACTTTTCAAAAACCAGGTAGAACAAATGGGAAATAAGAATTATTCAATAAATATTGTTTAACAATTTAAGTTGATTGCAAACTATATATATAACATGGTTTCTGCGAGGTATAAAAGTGTGATTCCAAAGCAGACAGCAGTCGTTGACGAAAGATGAACAGTTTCTTTATTTAATTCATAAGTTTCAGCTGATTAGGGTAGAATTTAGAATAATATCAAGCCATAATTTAAAATATAGACGCAAAGCGCAGTCACTGGCGATGAAGAAATAAGCCACGCCAAAACGGGCGTCTGATAGGAAGGCTACATGGGTTTAGAAAGAGGAAGTTGCACCATCGCAGTGAGATTAAGTATTATTGTAAAAGAGGGGAATTCCCGATCTTTAGAGCAGTGGAAACTGGACTTTAGCCATTTCAAGTGTCAGTTAATTGTGTGTTAGAGCTTAAGTAGAAATAATTTTACGAATTAAATTTTAAGTAGCCATTTTTAAAATTAGGAAAGTGTTAAATTATTACATATATATATACAAATGTTTTCCTTTAAAAACCAGTAAAATGGTTTTTACCAAAATAATTTTCAATCCCTTCATTAAGTGTATATAGTTCCTGGAATTTGCATCAATAATAATTTCAAGAATTTCATGTTTATTTAGTAATTTTTTTATTATTATTAGGGTAAACAACCTTTTAAATATTCCTGTCATCTTTGTGAAAAGATGTTTAGTCGAGGAAATTACCTGACGAAGCATTTATTGAAGAAACATAAATTCCGTTGGCCATCTGGGCACTGTAGATTCCGGTAAGTGGTTTGTTGCATTATATATATGCGTGTGTGTAATTATGACTATCTTTCATTACTTGGATATTAACTTAGTTTGTGAATCTTTACTTTTGAGAAAAGTCTAGAAATATGATTTAACATTTTCCTTATAAACTGTTATTGGGTTGTACAGAAATTCTCTGCTGATTTTGGGGGTAAATTGAAAAGAATTTTTGTACTGAAGTTTATTTAATAATATATGTATCATTTTATTTGATAATGATTTGCCTCTGAAGTTAATTCAATAATATATGTATCATTTTATTTGATAATGATTTGCCACCTTTTGAGAAGTTTCATTATCCCATTCTCATTATCTCGGACTATAAGGGTTAATAGCCAAATGTTTAGGAAATATGGTAATTCTAGATGCTCATTCTGTAAGAAGATATTTCTCAAAATATGCACTGTCAATATGGGCAAATTTTCTAAATGTGGAGATTTGGAATTCAGGGAATTCTATTTCTGGAACTTCACAATTGGATTAATTGTTTTAGCAACAAACATGTAACGTTCAGCATATTGCGTGCTATGCTGTCTTTTAATTGTTTGGAAATTGTATCCTGTATTGTGTTAATGTAAATTTCAAGGAGTTAATGGAGTTAAATTTTGGAAACTATATTTGGATAATAGTCAAATTATAGATTTTTGTATTTAGAATAGTGCTTGGATACATGTAAATAATAATGTAAAAATTTTGCTATGGTGATCGGCATCTTATGTAACATATTCTGTGTTGAAGGACATGATCAAAGGACCACTCGTAATATAGGACAGAAAAATGTGGACTAGTGAGTTACAGTTTAAAAAAAAAAAGAAAGAATAAATAGGTCTTTAGGTTTTTCCTGTCAGATGGTGGATGTAGGTTGTTGGCTCTGTATACTTGCGACTTCCAGAATGGCACTTTTTTAAATTTTTAGTGAACGTGTTCTCGTATTCTTGATTCATGATAGAGAGTCTTTGATGGTCATAATTAAGTCTTTATAGAGCACTTTTTTGATGGTCAGATTTTTCTGTTTTCTTCTGCATGCTTCGGCAGGTCGGAATTTCTTCCTTGTCTATCCCATTCTCATAGAACGATTCTGGCTGTTCAAGGTGCTATTTTCAATCCTCCAGATAACTGAATTTTTTCATTTAGTTAATTTTGCAAAGAGAGACATATGATTGACTATATGGGGGGTGGGGTAAGACATTCTATTCCAGCCAAGCTGTAACACCTTCTACTGGGTGGTCAAAGGCATATTTGGTCTTGCATTATTCTGGTAGAAGACCACCATTTTACGATTGACCAATTCCAGGCACTTGCTTCAAATTGTCCAGCTGGCTACTATATTTAACTGAATTAATTGGTTAATTAGGCAGCAGTGGCTTGTAATAGATAATGTGCTTCCAATCCCACCAGCAGCAGAGTGTAACTTTCTGGGCATGAATATTTACCTTTTGGGTGGCTAATGATGGCCTACTTAAATAATTTCATGAATCTTTTCACCCAACATATTGTAGATTATCCATATCTCATTGCCTGTTATCATCTGTTTCAGAAATGAATCATTTGAGCAATAAATTACACATGGAAATACAGTACATTTAAAGTTTTCTTTTTATATGTTGGATACCCAAGCATCAAGGTGACTACCGAGGCCAAGTCATAACAAATGGTCAAAATGCACACCTTGAATTTCTCTGCTATTTCACTAGTGGTAATATGTTGTTATTTTGTAATCAGTACCTTAATTTGGTGGTCATCAAAGGCAGATGACCTATCGGAGCGTTACCGGTCTTAAACATGAAATTCGCCTCATCTGAATTTCACAAACCATTTATGCACTGGTTCTTTTACAGCATTGTGTCTATAAATATCACATATCTTTTTCATTTCTTGAAAAGTATTTTTGCCTTTGCAGTAGTAAAAAAACAATTAAATGCCAAAATTGCACTTTTTCATTCTCCATACTTACACTGTCACCAACCAAACACAATTAAACTAATGCTGAGGGTGAATAGACACAAATTTTGGTAAAAGAACCACCTTTCAGAAACTATCCAATTTCAAGGATTGATAACAACAATTCAACAATCCCTGCAATGATCAGCTCAAACTATTAGAAAGCAACGGAAACTTTCCAAACAATCCAATAACATTAAAAATATGTGGCTATAATATAGTTTTATAGAGCTATTTTTCAGTACTACTTCTGTTGTAAAATTATTTCTATATATATACATTAAAAGCTAAGTAAGAACATTCTTCGGTATATGAAATAAGATTTTTCTCTGTCAAGTAATTTGCTGCCGTCTAAGAGTAAAGTAACTTTACCTGCTAGGTGTCTAAATTTCAATTCCACTCTAGGTGCTTTGTTATAGTCGAGTGGCATTTTTCCATCAAATGATATAACACAGTTTTCATATCAAAAAGCCATTTTTATCTTGATCAGTCTTTGTAGTTACTGATCAGAATGAAAGTGACTGTTTATATAATGTTAATAGTTCAAATTCGCTTTATTTTTTTCTGGTTGTAACATCTGACTATTTATCTTTGAAAAAGAGAGGAAATGTCTTTTGTAAAATATATACATGAAGTTAGATAAGATTGATGATGATTATTATTATGCTGATGCATTTAAAAAATTTTGTTATTAAACTAACACATCAGACAACTTTAACAGTTTTGCATTTTATTTAGTGTATTGTAAAATTACAGTTAGTTATAAAAATGCATTATCTATTTGATTATTATATAAGAAAATCATAAAAGGAATAGAATTCACAACAATCTGTACTTTGCATTATTTATTGTTACAATAATTAGAAATACTTTTGATTATCCAGATGAATTCTGATGATAACCATAAGGAAAATGCATCTATCAAATACTTTTTCCTATTTTGTATTTGTTGTTGATTTTCAATATCATGTATTTATGATGGGCATTGTTGTTAAATCTTATCACTAATCATATCACTTTCATAAAATAATAAAAAAAATGTATCTACAAATGCAATATTACTTGAAATAGTTTTAGGGTAAGTAAACAAAAATGTTTTTTTTTTCCCTCTAAGAAATTAAGAATTGAAACATAGATGCGATACCTTCAGTTTGATTTCCTTTACTTTATGCTATCCTTTTCGTCCTAATTATTATTATTATTTTATTTTTAGGTATTGTTTGGATGAAGAAGGTGTCTACAAACTGCAAACAGTGCGGTACGAAAGCCTTGAGTTGTCCCAGGAAATGATGGGAGAAAATTCTGAACTCATGTCACAAGATGAAGAAAATATAGATGATCCTAGTGCAGTGAACACACTGAAGCAAAGTGAGCCTTGTGAAAACTTAATTTCAGATAATATTAGTGTTACTGAATCACCAAGTAACATACTTTCAAATGAGACCATTTCTAATAGTTCAGTTGTCTTGGAATTAGATGGAGAAAATAATTTAACAACCCAAGAAGGGATATCTGTAGTGTGTGTACCATATGTGACAGAAGGTAAAAAATCTGAGGAAGAACCTGTTTTGATTAAAATTCTCGACGTAACTACTCCTGCCGACCAATCTTTTTTGCAATCAAATGGTTATTATGTTCAAGATCTTGAAATTTCTGGTGTTCAATCAATAATTAAAGACTCAAAAGGTTTTTTGTACAAAACTGTAGATATTATTTCACAGCCGGAAACTTCTATAGAACCGTCATAGCAGTTATTTGTGTTATTGCATGATTTTATGCATGAAATATTTTGAATAGCCTTTTCAAAGCTTGAATGAACTCTGTGATATTTGTTGTGAAAAAAAAAATTCCATGATTATGTAGAATGTGAATTTTTTCATTAATAAAATTAGAGAAATATTAATTAAATATTTTTATTAACAAAGGTGTTGTTCTGTTGTTATTAAATTGAACTAAAACTGTTGTTTTACTTTCTTAAAACTCTTCATTTGTCCCAGGTTTCCAGGATTGCTCAAATTATACGAAACTTAGAGACATATTGACAATATGTTAGAGAAGCACCAGGCTATAAATTGACGTAACTTCCATATTCAGAAATGAGTATCGTAGTAAATATTTTTTAAATTTTAATTACATAGTATTGAAAAACATTTCACAATAACTTCAAGAACCGACTTTAGCATCTAAGGACTTTTGACAAACAATCCCTTGTAAGCATAATCAATTGAGCAAGCATCCACCACATTGGCCACATCCTCCTGAACTTATGACCTCTTTTTTTTTTTCATCGCTTTATTTTTTTCCACATTGTTTTGTTTTTCCCATGTTGTTTCTTATACATTTCTTTGTCCAGTGATATTTCTTTTTCAATATTATTTGTTTTTGCCCTCCGTAGGTTTTGTTCTTTCTCTAAAAAATAAAATTCACCTCCATCCATCCAGTCCGGAAAGGGCTAAATGGCTCTAAACACTGGGATGCAGCAATACGTAACTGAAATGAAGTACAACAG
>BGPR01001215.1:93460-109958 GCA_013235015.1 Araneus ventricosus | reverse complement strand
ATGGTTAAGTTGTCATCTGTTATCTGTTACTGGAAAACGGACAATATAATAAAATTCAAATAATAATAATAATAAAATTCATGTTTTTTTACATCATATATGGGTATAAATAATTTTTTTCTTTGTCTGTAGATTATTTATACAGATATAAAATGTAACGCTATAATAATTTAAATCGATCAATCATCTTCGGGTTATCATTTTCAGGGCCGGCCTTAGGAGAAGCGGGACCCAATTGGAAGTAATTTTGGTCCACCCGGATTCCATCAACAACGTTTAATCCGAATATAGGGTATATACATCTAATATGTCTATATTTTGAGGTCTTAATAACATAGATTTATCTATTTAACTGAGGAGTCTGAGAATTTTTTTGAGTATTACCCAAAGATCGATTTGAAAAAAAGAAAAAAAAAATCGAATAGTCTCTAGATTTAAACGAAAGGACCAGTTCAGTTTACATTTCAAATTTATTTACTAAATTATTTAAAATAATTTAGTGAATTATATTAAAACAATTTGTAATTAACTGACTGTTTGTTAAAATGATGGAATAATTGATTCCCATATTGTGAGCAACCGTACATTATTTTAAATATCGTGAAATCTTAGGTGAAAGGCTGACCATCAAAATCATCGAACTGAAATAGACATATAGATAAATTATCTATATATTGCTCCAAATCAATAAATACTCCCGAATCGCTCAATTTTGACCGTCTGTCACAGAATAAAATTGATCTTTCCGAATAGACTGCACTCTTTCGCGGGGCCCCTTGAAAGCGGGGCCCAAATGGGAGCAATTGGTCTAATCGGCTAAAAGCCGGCACTGATCATTTTACTTCTAGAAATCATAGGAAAAACCCCAAGATGATGTTTATCATTTTTATTTAACACTTGAAAATGAAGAAATACAGTTCACTCCATTAATTTTAACTATGGATATTTCTGCATATTCTTCTGCTGAGAAATAATAAGAATTAATGAGAATAAATAATCCTCACCAAATTTATCAATGTGTTGATTAAGTTATAAAAAATATGCTTTAAAATGTACTACACGTCTCTTGCAAACAACAAACAGAAGAACCAAAATACTCTGTAGCTTAAACTAATAATTGTCAATTATTTTATTGCATATTTAGGGAGTTATTGTTTAACAAAATGGAACTCTCTGTAATTGGAGCTTTAAATTAAAAACATGGCAATTAAGTTACTACCATTGTTGAACACTTACAACAATTTGAACCACATAATTTTGAATGGAAACAAAAATGCTAAATGATAATGTAAATAATCAAACTGGTTAGTATTTTCCCAGAATAAAACAACGTTTCTAATGTTTCCAGTGTATTTTATCTTACAAAATACATTTGAAATATTAACGTCTCAAAATAATATTTATAGACTCGCGGTATACTAATTTAAAATACTAATCACATAAAATGAATTAAATAATGTAAATCACATTTTCGTTAAGTCAATCGAGAAATCTTTCACTAAGCAGTTTTTTTTAAACTGATCCAAAGTGAAATGCTAGTTTATATTATATTATTGCTAGTTTCTATGTATATAAATGTTTCAAAACAAACCAAAATAGTTTATTATCCAAAATAATTTATTGAAAATTTATTTCATGAAGGAAATGATTATGGAATAAATAGAGAAATTATGAAAGAGAATTTGAAGCACAAGCACGTCATTAAAAACAAGTTGTTTCTACAAGGACAACAAGGATATAACAAAAATAAGCTTACAAACTTTTATAGCTGTAAAACTTGAACATTTTCCTTCTAAAATATTTAAACATTCTGTGACTCTAAGAGATTTCAAAGTAAGTGAACAAACATGGCGGAAGACGCTAATGCCAGACCGATCTACAACTCAAATGCGGATAATTCTGCAGATGACATGAGCATTCGTATGTGTCATGTGACTTTTACGTCACGTGAATCGATTCCATTACGGGCCAACAGTTGCTCACCGAAGGCGGCTAGTGATACTTATTACATAACCTACGGTTATCTTTTTAAAAAATCCAATAACAAGGTGAAAAAACCGGATCGGAAGATAGGCTCCATTTTAGGTTCGATTAGAACTAAAATTTACCAAGTTATGAAGCTTCGAATTTCATCATCTTAGGCCAAACAACGACAACCGCTTCCTCGAGACGTCTGTTGGTTGAAGGAGTACTGAAATGCGGACTACTTTATGGATAGATAAATATTGGCAAATGGATTGAATTCTTGTAAAAAAAAATTATAAATGAAGAATTTTGCCAACAAACGGAGTTTGTTTTCTTAATAAAAAAAACCGAAAACCGGTTATTTTGATCGGTTATAACCGCCAGGTTAAATCGGAGGCGAAAAAAACCTTAATAACCGACAACCGGTTATTTTCCCAATAACCACCACCCCTACTCTGTACTTAAAATCGGTTTATATGGTGTTTACGGTACCTCTTACTTCGTTCCTCTTAGAATCGCCAACTCTTTGCCGCCAAGAACGGCGATGTGAGTACATTTGTTTTGGATGCGTCTAGATGTTTTTAACGAGTGGCAAGCGCGCATGCGCACAAATTGATCTTTTCATCGGCGTTTTGCTTATCAGGCTATATCCCAGACAGCACGTAAGTTTGCAGCAAGTTTGATTTTGACTTGATATTGCCTTGTCATAGCAAATTTGATGCGTCAGACTTGAAGCGAACTTGTGGCAAGTTCACCGTGACAACTAGCGCCACCCTCTCTTGCAAACCCATTTGCTACAATTTCGCTGTGACAAATAGCGCCACCTCGCTTGCATTGCAAGCTTGCAGCAAATTTGCAAAACAAGCTTGATGCAAAGATAGCACAAAGAGATAATTATCTTTGTCCCTGTTTAAAAAAAACATCCGATTTTTAATAGCATCTCCTAGACCGTCCTTCTTTTTATTAATTCAATAAATCAGTGATAATTTGTAAAAAAAAACTTTTTCATAAAAAAAATTTTGAAACATTTTCCATCTTTTTACTAAAAGTGTTTACTTTAAAGAAAACTATATCGCCTTTTTCTAAATGTTGAAATTTTAGCTTTATAAACAAAATTAAACCGAAAAAACAGTCAATGCTTGTTGAAAAATAAACTTATACATTTTGTCCCATTTTAAAGTAATTACTTTTGAACTCTAATTTCATAATTTATTCTACTAACAGAACGTAGTTATTATCGAAAATCGCTCTCTCTTTGACAACAAATCATATTCGCAACTCAAAAAATTAACGAAATCAAGAAAATAGCTTAAAATAAATCGTATGCGAATCTAATCGAACGATGTATTAGCGAAATCTATCTTCTACTCTCAGATTTTAACTGGCCGAATGGTTAGAGCGCCAGGTCGCGAGTTCTATCCTGGGTTGTGTTCGTACTCTGTTTTTGCTATAATTTGCAATGAGTTTGCAATGCAAGCTTGCTGCAAGTTCGTCCTATGGTGACTTCGAGGCTTGCGTTAATTTCCTGCAAGCTTGTTTCACACTTGCACACTTGTCGTGACAAATTTGCAGATTTGCTGCAAACTAAAATTGCTATCTGGGATTGCTCCACGTTTCGATTGGACTGTTTTGTTCAAATCTTCGATGCAATTGGTCGGTATATTCGAATTTGAATAAAACTTCGTTTGGAATTCTTCGGATGGAATATCGATTCAGTACCGTGTATGTTATTCTGTGTATTTCGTTTCTCAATGAATAAGCGAAGCTAAGAGTATTCCGCTATGCTGAAAGCGAAGCCGCAGATGTTTTTTAACGCTGCCATGAGGTGGCAAAATGCTCTACTTCATTATTGACTCAGATCAGTAAAGTTGCAAAATGATATTCCAGGCAAGAGATTTATAAACAGACATTTATTTCGCAGTGCAAAACTGAAATTGCCGGTTAGAACTTTAAAAAACATTTAAACCCAAATGGCTCTGCAGAAAGACACATCTCGTATCAAAAAGTTACCATACACATAAGTATACTTGGGCGAGAAGAAGAACCCATTCAGTGAGGAGACAAAAAGGACCATAGGTACATCTGGATCCGAGTAGGTGATGATCAACAAGCCGCATGCAACTGCAGATGAGGGGAATCAGTCGAAAGGCTCAAACTCTGTTCAGGCAAGATGGCTAACATCATCTGTTGTACTACCACAGAGGCTCATACCTCACTAAGATGGCTTGGCTTATGCTGCTTGCATTCTCGTTCTCTCGGTCTCGGTCTGACGGAAATGGAAAAGGCACTCATATATATACATGGACGAATAGTGCGCGCGCAGAGCTGTACCTTTGCATAGAAGAATCTTGCATAGAAGAATAAAATTCTACTCGCTGCCTCATGGCAAAGTGAGAGATGAAAATGAAAAAGGTTCGAGAGGCCGCCACAAGTTAAAAAATTTGCGCGGTACACGCTTGAAATGCCTCAGGCACTGCGCGCGGTAATTCTACTTTTGGGAATTTTTTTTAAAAACCTAGATTCCTAACATTCAATGAAAAAGCGAAGCTACTAATTTCCTGTTATGCTGAAAGCGAAGCCGATGATGTTTTTTTAAGTTAAAAAAATTTGCGAGGTACAAACTTGAAATGCTGCAGGCATTGCGTGGTCAATCTCTCGTTTTCAGGTGACGCATGTGCAAGAGAGCAATAAAAAGTGCACTGCGCACATCCAAAACGGTAATCGGCGACGGCACATGATATTGCGCCAAGAAAAATTGCATACAAACAGGTGGGTACCGTAAATTTACCTTAAAATCTTCTTCCAGTGTAAACGGCCTTATTTAAAAATTTTATAGAATAAACGAAAGTTCTATACTTAAAGCAGACCATAACATGCCCATATACCGGACAATCTGCTTTTCTGAAAAAAAAAATGTCACTTAACATGTTCATTCACTCCGCTCTTCAATTACACTAAATCTAAACTTATTCGAGTCAACCTGCGCCTACTGTAATATCTTAGAAATAAAAACTGTGCTTTTTTTTAAACAATTCTCAAGACATTTATTCACAGACACAAGACATAAACATTAACATTTAACATAAAAACAAATTTAGATGAATAAAATATTTCATGGGTTATAAAAACTAAATTAACCCCAATATCAAAGTCAATATCATTCAAAATCAGCACTGTTACATATAATTAGCATCTTGCTGACATCCTAAAATTGAATTTACAGCATTCTAGCCGAACTTTCGCAAATCACCACCATTTTCACCGCTCCGGTCGAGACCCCACACAACAAGATTCTCCGCCAAAACAAAACCCCAAGTCCCTTCATTTCGCTTCCTTTAGGGAAGCACATTAGTCCCAGCGAAACAGCTCAGAATCATGTCTCGGCTCCAGTGGGACGGCCAGCCTGGAACATAGCGGCCAGGACGGTACAGTCATATCTCCTCCCCTCTTGGAGACTTTTCGCAGCAGGGCAAGAAAAGCTGAAAATACACTTAATACAAAAAGTGAATACATAATAGAAAATATATATACATATAGAAATACATAGGAACATCTTCAAATCAAGTTCATATTTGCCAGACAGTACCCCAACAGATATTATATGCCATCAAGAGTAGGGATCCTGCTCAACGCGTCAGCATTTTTGTGCTGTGTCCCCCTACGATGGATTATAACGAAGTTGAAAGGTTGGAGTGCCAATGACCATCTCAAAATTAGAGCATTTTTGCTCGCATTAGTTTTTAGGCAAGTTAGCGGATTGTGATCTGTTACAATAGTGAAGGCTTGGCCATCCAAATAGTATTTCAGTCTCTGGATACCAAATATGATAGCAGCACATTCCTTTTCACTTACACAATATCTTTTTTCTACATCCGAAAATTTACGACTAAGGTAGACGATTGGGTGTTCTTTATCATCTTCAGTTACTTGAGAAAGAACTATTCCTATACCATTGTCGGAGGCATCTGTCTGCAAGATAAATTGACGGTTATAGTCTGGAGAGTGAAGGTTTAAAGTGACTGGTTTACTTGCGAGAGCTTGCCTCAATGAATTAAATGCCTTCTCGCAATCCTCCGTCCAATGAACGACTCCTTTTCGACATTTTCCTTTCAAGGCATCTGTGAGAGGCGCAGCAATCGTTGAAAACATTGGAATATAGTGGGAATAATAACCCGCTAGACCCAAAAATGCTCTTATGTCCGTTTTGGTTCGCGGAGTAGGAAAGTTCTTAACGGCCCCTATCTTCAGTTCTGATGGCCTTCTACATCCTTGTCCAACTGTATGTCCTAAGTATTGGACTTGACTCTGAGCAAATTTACATTTGGACGGCTTAATGGTCAAACCCGCCTGTTGTATTCTTTGCAGTACTGTTTCTAGGTGCTTGATATGCTCTTGGAACATAACAGAGAAGACTGCAATGTCATCGAGATAGGGCACAGCAAGGTCTTCACAAATCTCAAGCAACTGTGCTACCATTCGACTAAATTCATAAGGAGCATTCTTCAGCCCAAATGGCATACGCAACGGTATGTATGTGCCAAAGTTTGTGACAAATGCGGACAACCGTTGGGCATTTTTAGACATGGGAATTTGCCAATATCCCTTTGACAAGTCCAAAACCGTAATATATTTTGCAGAGGAGACTGTTTCAATTCTTTCCTCTATATTCGGTAGTGGGTAAAATTTGGTTTTAGTGATCTTGTTGAGATTTCGATAATCTACACATGGTCGTGGCTCTTTTCCAGGTGCTTCGACCAGTATCATAGGTGAAGTATAATCGGAATATCCTACTTCAATAATTTTCATAGAAAGCATTTTCTGAATTTCCTTTCGCAGGATTTCATTTTGCCTTGGCGATGTCCGGTAAGGCTTCGACATCACTGGTTCATCCGATACTAGTTCAATGTCATGAGTGACAAGGTCAGTTTTTCCAGGAACATTGGAAAAACATTCTCTATACTTCCAGATGACATTCCACAGTTGCTGACATTGATCTTCAGTCAATGTACTTCCGATCGGTTCTGGAATAATTTCTGACAAGTCAAGAACATTTGGAGTTTGTTCAATGCGAGGAATCTCCAATTCATCAACTCCTATTCCTTCTTCAGCCTCTAAAGAAAGGAATTAATCTGCTCTGGTCTTTTTTAGTATGGCTTTAGCATATTCACATGATAAACTTGAGACTTGTCTTTTCTATGAGGTAAGGACACCACATAATTGGTTTCTGAGAGTTTCTTCAAAACAGTACCAGGCCCAGTCCATCGTGGGCTAAGCTTGTTCGCTCTACAATTAGAGAATATCAGCACTGAATCCCCTTCCTGAAACTCTCGTTTCACGGCTCTCTTGTCATACCAAGTTTTATTTCTTTGTTGAGACTTTTCAATCTCCTTAACAGCGAGATCTTGAAACCGTTTCAGTCTATTGAGTAAAGTGAACACATATTCGGTCACTGGAGTCTGCTCTTCTTCAGGTTGTAGCCAGTTTTCATAAAGTAAAGTAACAAGCGTTCTAAGGTTCCTCTCTCATGCACCAATTCGGCCGGGCTAAATCCTGTAGATTCGTGGTCACTGTTCTTAGAGCGAATAAGGCTGCGTGAACATGTTTCTCCCAGTCTGGGCCTTCTTCGGAACACAAAACACGAAGTATTCGTCCGAGAGTGCGATGGAACCGTTCAACTGGGTTGCTTTGAGGATGGTACGTAGAACTATGGACAACCCTAACTCCAAAACGTTCAAAGAATTCTGTCGTTAATTCGCTCATAAAGGAAGTTCCTTGATCGTGTTGAATTTCCTTTGGAAACCCCATGCGACTGAAAATCTGAAGAAGTGCATCGACCACAGACATGGCGGTGATATCTGATACAGCCACGGCATCCGGATATTTAGACGCCAAGCACATCGCTGTAATCAAATATTTTTTTCCCGATGCAGTAATCGGCAAAGGTCCTACAGCATCAACATTTATTTTAGCAAACACTTCTTGAATTATCGGAACTAATTTCATAGGTGCTCTTTTCTTATCATTGGGTTTTCCCACACGTTGACAGTGGTCACAACTTCGGACATACTCTTCGATCTCCTGAAAACAGTTAGACCAAAAGAAATATTTTGCAAGAATGTCCTTAGTTTTCGTAACCCCCAAGTGACTCGATGCACCTTCATGGCAGAGAGCCTTCAGTCTTTCCCGAAACTCTTTAGGCACCACTAATAAAAGTTTATCCTCACCAACTTTATTAGTCTTCCTTTTCACCAAGAGTCCATTCGGAAGAATTTCAAACTCGTTCCTTGAATCTGTCTTTTCGAGTATCTTTTTTGTCAATGACTGCAATTCCTTACAGCCTTGTTGAGCTTCGATAAAGGCTTTAGAGTCAATCTTTAACAATGACAAGCCCTCAAATTCTTCTTTCGGAGGTAAAGAGAATAGATCATCATTTTCGATTTCTATGTCTTCTGTAGCTGCCATTTCAGTTTCTTCTACAGATATGGGATCTTTGTCCTTGACATACACTACCTCTTCCTGCTTTTCCAAGCGTTTCTGAGCTCGTGTTTGGATTGCATTAACTTGTGGAACAGGAATTTTTTTCATCTTTTCCACAATAGCTACAGTTCTGTTCCCTAAAAGATATCTTCCTTTATCAGCTTTGTTGCACACTACGGCTGCCTTGGTTATCAAGTGGCCGAATTCTCCTTTCAGTTCAACTTCAGCCAGTGGTAAGCACATCGGTGCGTCATCTAATGGTTGCTGTACCCAGACATGCTCACCTGTAAACATTTCTGGCTTTACCACTTTCAAGCCCACAACATCGATACTAGATCCCGTGTCACGTAAAATAGGCATAGGGAACCATTTACTTCGCCCATAGAAGTATGTGGTGACATTACATCATCTTCTTAAGCTTCAAATAAATGATTTACAATTGCGGAACTCTCTTTGTTCCTCAATAAGAGACAATTTGGTCTAATATGTTCCTTAGACCCGCATTTATAACACCTAACAGTTCTTTTTTCGAAATCTTCAGTATTCGTGGTTGATTTTTTGGCACCGTGTTCTTCCCTTTTGACCGGCAAGGCCTTACTTTCAATCGGAGATTTAGCCTTCCAAGTTGGAAATCTCTCCTTTGAATTACCACTGTAAGACTTTTTCTTCCAAAGGCTTCGAACACTGTCATATTCATCCAGCCTTTTAGAGAGTACTTCTGGGCTTTTTATGTCCGCCCACTCGTCTATGAAATGTTCTTTAACTTCCCAGGGAACTCTTCTTTTTATCTGCTCGGTCACTATTAAGTCACTGAGCTCGGCAAAGGTTTTTACTTCAAGACCTTTCAGCCATTCTTCAAAGTAGTTCCTTAATTCATACAAAAAGTCTGTCCAATTACTGTCAGAACTTTTTATGTGGTTGTTAAACTTTTATCTAAATTTTTCAGCCGAAAATTTATATCTTTTGAGCAATAACTTCTTAATATGCGAGTAGTCGTTTGAAACTTCTTCCGACTCCCTGGCAATCAGCTGTGACATCTCGTAAGGTAACAATACAATTAAGTGAGATACCCACGAGTCTTCATTAATTTCCACCCGTCTGGCTTGTCTCTCAAACAAGACGAGATAAAGACTTATATCTCCCTCCTTGGGATCAAATTTTTGCATCAGATGTCTCATCTCCAGCTTTGGTTTTGCCATTGGGATCGTTTCACTCGGTCTTGATTTATTTTCCAATTCTATCTGTAATTTCTTTAGCTGAAAAGCATTTTTCAGCTCTTTTTCTTCAAGAATTCGTTTGGCCTCTCTTTCTTCTGCAATCCGCTTCTCTTCTCTTTCTTCTGCAATCCGCTTCTCTTCTCTTTCAAGCTTCTTCTTTTCTTCTTCAAGCCGCTTTGCTTCCTTTTCTTCTTCAATACGCGTTGCCTTTAATGTTTCCAGTAATTCTTTAATATAATCAACCTCTTCATCATAATTGGGTATCGCCTGGATGGCCTTTTTAATCTCAATTATAGTTGCAGAGGCCCCGACTTCAACCCCGAGGTTCTCCGCTAACTTTTGTAAATCAGCCTTTAAAGCTTTCCCCCAAAAAGCCATCTCGCCAAAAAAATGATTCCCCAAAATATTATTAGAAACTTTTTTTTAAGCGATCCCCACTCTTTTACACAGTTTTAAATGCACAAAAATCAATAAAGAGTTACAATAATAAACCTCTTTTTTTATTATTATTTTGCTTGTGTATTTAATACCACCTTTGATAAAACAGCTCAACTACTAAGCAATAAATTTAATTATCAATTGAACTGTTTTCACCACATATTTTAAATACAAATATGAAAAATATTTCTTTGAAAGAACACAATCAATATATAATGTTCAAAGAAAGAGTTAAAAATCTAATCACAATACTCTTAGTTCTTTCCGTTATTCATATATAACAAAAATAAAATGCAACACTGTAAATATCTCTTAGCAGCGAAAAAGAAAAGAATAAAAATGTGCGAGCAATAAAAACATTATTAATATCTACACAAACAAAATATTCTTACAACCGGAAATAGCCCTCATAAATAATTCAGAAGAAATCCGAAGTATAAAAAAAATCATACGAAAACAGAACGCATTAATATTTTCCTCTTTCGTTTTCAAAATAGAGTAATTATTCTTTTAAAGATAAATGCAATAATGATACCAATAAATTCAGTAAAATTATTCAAGACATTCAAATGAAATTTCTATTCAAATAAGCAAGTTACCAGCAGCAATACAAATAATATCAATTAAATTTCAATGTTATACAAACACAGAATTATTTCTTAATTGATTTTTTTTCCGCTGACCAAAACTTTACAATTGTGCTAAACAAAAGTTTACCGCACAATAAGTGTAATAGCCTACCTGAAATTAAAGTTATTTTATACCAACAGTACACTAAATAACTTTGTCAATTTGAATGCTGTATCAATTAACAATTAAATCTAGTAAGAATTAAAGCAACCAGACTAATTTATGCTGTACAAGGTACACCGCAAAATTAAATCTTTGCTAAAACCAAAGTTATCGTTATACTATACATAACAATACATTACACAAATTAATTCAAAACGATACTATATTATGAATAAAGCAACCAGAATCAATTATGCTATACAGTATCCTGTATACCGCACAATCAAAGTTCTTTGCTTAATTAATATCACTATACAATGATGAGCATTTCATATTCAACATGCAAAAATTTTACTACGTAATATTTTAACTCAACAATTTTAAATACAATTTTCAGAGAAGGGTACTGTCAGGCAAAATGAACTTACCCCCGGCTAGTCTGAAAATTAAAATAATGTAACAGGACTGATTTTGAGTTTTCAAGGTAAAGTGGATCGAATTATCCACACCAACTGCCACCAGATTATATGTCTGTAATATCTTAGAAATAAAAACTGTGCTTTTAACAATTCTCAAGACATTTATTCACAGACACAAGACATAAACATTAACATTTAACATAAAAACAAATTTAGATGAATAAAATATTTCATGGGTTATAAAAACTAAATTAACCCCAATATCAAAGTCAATATCATTCAAAATCAGCACTATTACATATAATTAGCATTTGGCTGATATTCTAAAATTGAATTTACAGCATTCTAGCCGAACTTTCGCAGATCACCACCATTTTCACCGCTCCGGTCGAGACCCCACACAACAAGATTCTCCGCCAAAACAAAACCCCAAGTCCCTTCACTTCGCTTCCTTTAGGGAAGCACATTAGTCCCAGCGAAACAGCTCAGAATCATGTCTCGGCTCCAGTGGGACGGCCAGCCTGGAACATAGCGGCCAGGACGGTACACTACTCTCAGCCTAAGCATATAACAGGGTTGCCAGAACAAGATAGCAAAATAAGGCCAAACCGTCTTTAAAATAAGGCAAAAAATGCCAAATTTGAAAATTTCATGAAGGCACACATTTCCCACTTATTTTGCTATAAGAAAATGACTATCCTTCATGAAAAGGAATACCACCAGATTGACATATGTATAATATGGTTCTATTAAATTTAAATTCAAGTGAATTTTTTTTAAACATCCGCATGCGCCACTTGCAAAAGAAAAAAAATGAAAGAAAAAGAAATTGTGTTCTTCTTTGACCAGAATAAAATGTTCGACCGAAATATATCAACTCTTGTTAACAGCAACGTTCTATATTATTTTTCAAAGTCCTAAAGCTTATTAGAAAAATAGTAGAATTATATAATAAGAATCGTTCTAAAAGTCACAAGAAAAAATAAAGCCAAATACAGGCCAAAAATGAATTTAAGGCCAAGGGCTTTTAAAAAAGGCCAAATTTCCACAATTTGGCCTTAAAAAGGCCAATATGGCAACCTTCGCGTATAATAACATTTATTTAATTTATAAAACTGTATTTTTTCGCCTTTTCGAGATATTGGCGTCGGAGCACTTGTGACTCAGCTGTAGATCACTGGATTTAATTAAATCTACCCCGTCATCCTTTAAACTGTTTTTGCTTAATTAGTATTCTTGGAAGTCAGAAAATTCCATTTTAACGTCTCATGCATTCTGCTTTTCTTTATGATAACTGCTTTTGTAATTTCACTGACACATGAAACTTTAACCAAATTATTCCGTTATTAAAACTAGAAGTTTCCTCAGAAATCCTACACGTATATTGCAGTCGCAGTATTCAGTAGCGATTTTCGATTGAAATAACGGAATCTAGGTCTCCTGTTTTCCAAAGTAACATATGAAAATAACCAAATTATTCCTTTATTAAAACTAGACGTTTCCTCAGAAATCTTACACGTATATTGCAGTCGCAGTATTCAGTAGCGATTTTCGATTGGAATAACGGAATCTAGGTCTGCTGTTTTTCAAAGTAACATATGAAAATAACCAAATTATTCCTTTATTAAAACTAGAAGTTTCCTCAGAAATCTTACACGCTGTGATATTCGTAACGAATAAAAAAATATATATATTTGTAGAATTATTAAATTATTTAAAGAAAGAAATTAATTAGATTAAAAAATCGTTTGGTCATAAAAGAAATTAATTAAAAATATCGTTTAGCATAATTCTTTTCTAGAGATTATAAAAATAGTATGGCAACAATATATTTTGTCTTTTGCTAACGTTGCTTAGAAACGGAAAAGAATAATGAATTGAACATGGAATTCGATGTGAGTGATGTAACGTTTGTGATGTAACGTTTGTGATGTAAGTGTATGTTCACCTTTCTTTGTTTTACATGTTTGTGCTATGGTAGACGTCCAATAAATATATTATTTTTGATAAAGAAGGCTCTACAATTCTTCATTCTGTGCTGAAATACATCACAACGTATATTGCAGTCGCAGTAAAGAATTTTCGATTGAAATAACGGAATCTAGGTCTCCTGCTTTTCAAGGTAACATATGGAAAGGACAAATGAATAGCCTATTGTTTATTCAAATAATCTTTACTCCGTGGTGTTCTGTAATAAAGTGAGAAAACGAACAATACTGTTCAAACAGAGCATCATTTCCTTAAAACGTAAAGGTCAAAGATTTTCACCTGTTCTTTTTTCATCTGTTATTGGAATATTGCTGAGTTGTGAATACAGACTGTCGAGAATAAACCTTTACTCTCTTCGCACTATCAGGTAAAATAATTCAGATTCTGTAACAATACGGTTTATACCGTTTTAATTACCTAAACTACCTTTTAACAATATGAAATTAATAATTTTTTATATCAAGGAAATAATTAAAGAAAGTAATTTCAATATTAGAGGAAAAGGTGTAAATATGGGCCCCCTCTTTTGTTTTTGACTTAAAGTTACTTTCATTTTGAAAAATTCTGAATTTTTGACCTTCATTGACAACTATTACAAGTTTACTAAATGATAGGAGGCAAAACAATGATTAATACCAATTATTTCAATTCGAAAACGAAGATTTACAAAAAGCTTTTAAAAAAGCACCAGAAAAATGGGGTGCAAATATGGGCCCTCTCCAAAAGAGTCGCAAAAATTAGTTTAAAATGTTTTAAAACAGGATAAACAATATAAAATAGTGGAGAATTTATTTATTACAGAAAAAATTATTTACAGAAATCGCAAACATAACTGGCTGTTTCAGCCACGGCACAATCTAAGTGTGCCAACATTTGGCACATAACATATTTAACCCACACTTCCCCGCGAGTGTCTTCAGAGAACTTTCCATCACAAAAGATGCAAGTTACCTTCCTCGAGTCTGGTTTATCCCCATCGTTGATATCCAGGTTGATATCATCATCGCTGTCCACAAGAGGAGGATCATAGTAGTCTGATGAGTCCGATGATGAATCGTATCGTTTCGTGGGTCGAATTTTCTTTTTTTGAAGGCCCTTGGTCTTCCCACCCCTTCCCCCTGGCCGGTTTCTTACCCCGGGAACACTCAAGGACGTCTTCTTGGGAGCACTTTTCTCAAAAGACTTGGTCAACTGATCCTTGTATGGTGATCCAGTGATGAGGCTGGACCTTGTTGCTTTGCGTCCACGAGTAGTGGTTCTCTTCTTAATGTTGGGGACAGGAGATATGTCGAACGGAGAAACTGTATTTGAAGTTCCCGGGGAACATTTCGGTGTTTCAGCAGCCTCATCAATTGGCATTGAAAGGGTGCCCATATTTACACCAACCAAACCTAAGAAAGATGGCCGCTATCACATGTAACCAAAACGCGTGTGTGACTAAAGGAGTGCTTCTAAAAGTAGCTTAGGATCTCTGCTTTCCGGATATCACTGTAAAATTATTTTAAACTAACCATAAGAACATGAAAAGAAAACGATTTCACATACCAGTCAAAAGTTTGCAGTCCAGAACAACACCAATTCGCTCAATAACTCACGCTGCATCCACACTACTTGAAAGAATGGTTCCAACTGTTCTCTGCTATCTTACAAGTATCACCATCTACAGTCCTGGAGGCCAGTCTTTAGCACCTCCCATAGCCACTTTGGGAGGGGTGCCATATTTACACCAGTGCCCGTTTTTACACCAGTTCCTCTAATTGTCTTTTGCTATTTATTTGATTCTAAAAATCATTATATATGATATGCACTGTGTCCGGAAAAGGACTGAAGGCCTTTAAAATGGAATAAATAGCAAGTCAACTATGACTATAATTTTCAGAAATTGTCAGTCATTAGAAAACTTTTGGAAATCGCAAGAATTTGGAATCGTACCCTAGAAGAGGAGAGAGACTTGTGTGTCGGAGGCTTTACTATTGTTTCTGATTTTACTGATGCGATTTTTATGGATCAGATGCCGGTCTGTGTGACCCACATGCAAATAGTTTCTTGCTGCCGTACGGAGTTATTATTAAATAATCCTAGTAGGCTGGGTTGATTTCTTCTGCAGGAAAGTAAACTGCTTATCACTTCTTAGTATTAATTTTGATTTTCCACATAGTGAGCCAGATTTACAGTTGGTTCAGGTTTTTTTAAATTGTTGGTGGTAGTGTTTGGCTTCTGATTGGAGAAAAGGATTGCTGCGCCATTAGCGAAAAAGCTAATTTCCGTTTCATTTACTTGGGAGATATCATTGATAAATAAATTGAAATAGGTTGGACTAAATTTACACCCTTGTGCTACTCCCAGTTTGATCCATGTCAAATTTTCTCTATTATTTAGCAACGGATTCGGAAACCTTTGCATTTCTGCGCATGCTCAGGGCGGAGTTATTTTCATCAAAATAAGGGGAAAGTGCAGAATGGAAGGATGATGTTTACATTTTACTGAGCGTGATCTGACAAAGAACTCCGGAAATGCGCTTATATGACTCATTGCCTGACACCCTTTCCGGTGTAAAATCGTCCAAAAGTGGTAGTCTCGGAATCCGTTGTTGAACAGTAAATTCATTACTTCGTTCAGTTACGTAGTGCTACTTTGCTTATATTTACAGTGCCCGTTTTACCCAGTTCCTCTAATTGTCTTTTGCTATTTATTTGATTCTAAAATCATTATATGATATGCACTGTGTCAGGAAAAGGACTGAAGGCCTTTAAAATGGAATAAATAACAAGTCAACTATGACTATAATTTTCAAAATTGTCAGTCATTAGAAAACTTTGAAATCCAAGAATTTGGAATCGTACCTAGAAGAGAGGAGCTTGTGTGTCGGGCTTCTGTGTTTCTGATTTTACTGATGCGTTTTTTGGATCAGATGCCGGTCTGTTGACCCACATGCAAATATTTCTTGCTGCCGTACGGGTTATTATTAAATAATCCTAGTAGGCTGGGTTGATTCTTCTGCAGTGAAAGTAAACTGCTTAGCACTTCTTAGTATTAATTTTGATTTTCCACATGGTGAGCCAGATTTACAGTTGTTCAGGTTTTTTTAATTGTTGGTGGTAGTGTTTGGCTTCTGATTGGAGAAAAGGATTGCTGCGCCATTAGCGAAAAAGCTAATTTCCGTTTCATTTCTTGGGAGATATCATTGATAAATAAATTGTAAGGTTGGACTAAATTTACACCTGTGCTACCCCCCCAGTTTGATCCATGCAGATTTTTCTC
>BGPR01001215.1:76079-93435 GCA_013235015.1 Araneus ventricosus | reverse complement strand
ACATATTGTTTAGCAACGGATTCGGAAACCCTCCGCGCTTCTGCGCATGCGCCGGGCGGAGTTATTTTCATCAAAATAGGGGGAAAGTGCAGAATGGAAGGGCGATGTTTACATTTTACTGAGCGTGATCTGACAAAGAACTCCGGAAATGCGCTTATATGACTCATTGCCTGACACCCCTTTCCGGTGTAAAATCGTCCAAAAGTGGTAGTCTCGGAATCCGTTGTTGAACAGTAATTGTTTTTTTCAGATGCCGGATAGTCACATGGTCGAAGGCTCCTTAAATGAAATCTGAAATTATGTATGTATTACTTTCGTCTATGTAACAGTTTACTCTAGAATTCATATAACTACAATCTGAAATTTTAAAACGCGGAGATTTATTGGAATGGAAACAAAGACAAATTTCCAGTTCTGCAAAGTTCTTTTTCTTCCATGCTTGTTTCTGTCTGATCTTGTTATGCTGAAATTCAGGTACCGCGTGAATCGAAGTTCTGCTGCATTTTCCCAATGCATTAGACCAATAAAGTAATTCGAAATCGACGGCTTAGTTAGAATTAAACTTAAAATTTTTGAAGAAAGAAATTCATTCAAAGAAAGCCATTTTGGACTTCAAAGAAAGTCTTCTATGCGTTGACAGGGCTACATATTTCATCAACAGCCACATGTTGAGAGACGTAATTTACTCTTCCGTGGATTCTGTTAAAAAATATATTGTAGGTTTCTTGATTGCGCTTGGCAATTCATACATTTAATTTGAAGCGTCTATGTGAAGGGTCTATGTGTTTTCTCAAATATAGCACTTGCATGATTGCAACACTAAATATACTATGCCACTGATCACATATTGGATTAATATGGAGTATCATTTCTTTGATACTATTATCACCACAGTACACCCCCGAACTTGGAGCTTCTTGTCGGTTGGGTAGGTATACGTGAACCTTTATTGAAAGAAAGTCTAAAAAAATTACAAGCTTATATAAATAAAAACACATGCGATACATTGTTGGTTAACAGTTGCAGCCTCCCAACAGAATTTGAGGCTGTTGCGGCAATTGTTTGCTAAACTATTATTTACAAAGGGATTACGAGAACGTATTACGAAGCTAAAATTATAATTAAAAATTGTCCTTTTATAAGAAAAGAAATGTAAAAATTAAAAATAATTGTTAATTTATTCTCGCTGGATCATGGAGGTTTGAGACCTTGTCTGTCTTGTTGAAGAAGAAAAAGTTTCTGAATCCAACGAAGGTGTCTACGCCAGATGTATTATTTTGTTCGTATTGAGGTTTTATCAAGTCTTCATTTTCTATTAACCCATTCGAGACGGCGCACTGTTTTGGAGACCATCCCCAGAAGCCGAAATGTGTTTTTGCTTTATATTGACCATTTTTAATGAAAAAACATGTTTGCATTAGAAATCAGTCACTTCGTACAAATAAAATGATTGAAGGCCATATGTGCAGCTCCTCAGAATAGTTTGACGTGAAAACGTCTTTCCGCTCGTCGGTCGTACTTTCTTGTGTGACAAAATACCGTCAGATTTGAATCGCTAATAACTACGAGAGACTAATAATGCGAAAAGAATGGTTGACCCCCACAACGGATAGATCATATCTGTAAGAGTTTGTCGCATTTTATTGATTAGCCCTTGGATCACTCATTTCAGTAAGGTGACCAACTTTAGCTCGAACATCCGCTGCAACAAAAGGAGGAAATAAATAAACTGAAGCTAAAAAATATCATAAATAAAAGAAACATTTAATTCATTGCAACAAATAATTCAGAATACACTATGATATCATAAATGCATTAAAAAATACATTTGTAGTATAATTTGTTGTGTACTTTTTGAGGAAGGACAAAACTTAGAAAAGGAGGACGGTTGGTCACCTTAATTTTAGGGACGAAATTGAAAACAAAACCAATTTTATATATGTTTACACACTTCTAAGATAATTTTTATTTGAAACCAGTCTTATCCCGACGGTTTTCCATACTGACTGATAATTGCAATTCAATATCATTGCACACACGATGTGCTACCCGTCTTTTTGGCTCGGCAATGCATTGAACACACGGTGTGCAATCCTTCTCGAATGAGTTAAGAAAGAGACTAAGTTGATGATTTTGAGTCTTGAAAGCTTGTTGTTAAGAATATTTCTCCAGCAGATAGAAGTTAGGTTTCCACTTAGTTTAGTGAAGTGATATGATGCTATTAGATGGCAGGTCTTTGCGTAGTGAAATGGTGTACCGAATTTTCCACAGGTGCAAAGATCGGAATGATGGAGGTTGAACCTGCGGAGGTAGCTGGAGAAGGGACCATGCCCTGTTGCAAAGAGGATTGATTCTCTCGTCCATGACACTGGATTCGTTGTTACTTTTGGAATGATGTTGTTGATTGTTCTACCTGTATCTCCTGCGGTCTATTCCTGTTGCCACTTATTAATTGAGACTCTATGAAGGAGATTCTTAAGATGGCTTTTAGGTGCTAGGAGGTGATGAATTTCACCTTTTATTGTTGCTTGTTTCGCTAAATTGTCCGCTGATTTGTTGCCATGAAAGCCAGTGTGAGCTTTGACCCATCCTATATTTAGAGAGGGATTACTAAGTAAAGCTCTTTTTGTTTCCTATATTATCTTGTAACTTAGCAATTTTAGTAACTTTAAATATTTCTCGTGGTTCTTCTACAAAACTATAACACAATTCTCGTGTTTAACCCCACAAGTCTTTAAATCTGTTTAATATGTTGCAAAAGATGCAAAGTGTTTTGTGCCAAAATTAAACTATTGTTTTAAGATATTTTTTAATCTTTTAAAGTTCAGAAAATCAATTTAAATGAATATTTCAAATGTCTAAGGTTTTAATTTGTTATGTTCCATACTGGTGTCTTTCGTTTCTCATACTATTACGTTCTCTGTCATGTAAATGTTTATCACTTCGTTCCAAGTAATTTTGCATTTAACATCAAACTCTTAGGCATTTTGAACTCAAGAATTCAATAACAAGCTCATTCCTAAGGTCTCCTTGTCATGAGAGGAAAATGTGAGTGCATCCATCAAAGAATTTAACATCAAAACCTTATTAAACCAATCCAATTCTCAACAACTTTAATGAAACTTTCGAGAGTGTTTTTTCTCACTATTTTTATATATTCATTACTGTTACTATCTTCGTGTTTGTGAATACGTATATCAACAACAAGTCTTTGTTTGCTAAACATTAAACAACAAGTTTATGAATGTCAGACATTAAATAACAAGTTACTGTATTTTAAACATTTATAACGGCAATTACAAAAATGTTATAATTTTTTTTTATCTCCCTGTTTCTTGAATTTTTCCCTGTTTAGTTGTTATATAGGTATTAAAAGTTATAATCAAAATAAAACTTATTAGAACAAGCCTCAATGTTTGAAGGAGGCCTGCGTCTGTATACAGCGATGCGCATCGTCTGACAAACTTTCCATGTTTTCTTTTCTTATGATAAGAATGTAATACTTTTAATTGTTCAAAGTTTTTGGGTGCGGTGCCTTTGGACCTCGTGGGGGCCGGTTGGTTGATCTCATTTTATTTTCTCGTATACGAAGTTTACAAAGAGAAAGTATTGTAATCGTCAAAAAATTCGAACTCCAGATTTTGACGAATCTTCACGTTTTAGATCTCCCTGAGTCCGAAAAACACAATTTGGGAATTATGTCTGTCTTTGAACACGATAACTCGAAAACTATTAGAGCTACGGGGATGAAATTTGGTACGTGGTCTTGAAACATAATTTGTAGGTTTCTTTCAAATTTTGGACAAAATCCGTCAAAGGGAAGTCTGTCTGTTTGTATGTCCGCGGTCATGTGAACACTATAACTCAAAAACTTGAATAGCTAGTTGGATAAAATTTTGTACACGGTTTTATCGTCAAGAATGTAGGTCCGTATAAAATTTTGGGCCAAATCAGTCAAAGGGTTGACTGTCTGTTGGTCTGTATAATTTACTTTTGAAAAGAATCCGTCATCTCCACGCGCATGCGTACTTGAAGCAATCTTCTGTCCACGCGAAGGCTATGGAGCAAATTACGTCAGTTTGTCCTTGAAACGGGAAGAGTGGAAAATCTTTACGCATCTACTAAGAAAGCAGCCAAGCTGAATGATTAGATTTCAGGCACAACGCTTCGACAATAGAAATCTTAAACTTTCGGCGACCTGTTTGGGAATATTGATAAGTGTTTGAGCTCTTTTTCCCGATTGTTATTGTTTCAAGATATTTGAGAACATCAAATTTTATGCTTTCAGTTTTGTAAATCTGGATATTTATCCAAAATAGCTTACAACTTTAAGGGGGTTTTTAAGGGACGTCTGCCGAATCTTCTCTGTTACAGTGCTTTTTTTCAATTTCCCATTCCTATTTTTTACTTTTTCGTATACGAAGTATACAAAGAGAAAGTATTGTAATTATCAAAAAATTCGAACTGGAGATTTTGACGAATCTCCACGTTTTAGACCTCCCGGAGTTCGAAAAACACAATTTTAGAATTATGTCTGTCTGTGTGTCTGTGAACAGGATAACTAGAAAACTATTAGAGATAAAGGGATGAAATTTGGTATGTGAACTTGACTCAGAATTTGTAGGTTTCTGTCAAATTTTGGACAAAATCCGTCCACGGGAAGTCTGTCTGTCCGCGGTCATGTGAACACTATAACTCAAAAACTTAAATAGCTAGATGGATAAAATTTTGTACACAGTTTTATCATCATAAATGTAGGTCAGTATAAAATTTTGGGCCAAATCCGTCAAAGGGTTGACTGTCTGTCGGTCTGTATAAGTTACTTTTGAAAAGAATCCGTTATCTCCACTCGCATGCGTACTGGAAGCAATCTTCTGTGCACGCGAAAGGAACGGAATTTCATTATGGAGTAGCGAATTACGTCAGTTTGTCCTTGAGCCTGTAAGAACGGAAAATCGTTACGTATCTCTTTGAATCTGATTCGTTACCTAGATATTTTTCAATCCCTATATTGAAAAACCTTCTGATAGTCATTGGATTCTGAGTAACAATAGGTTCGAATTTTTTTAGCCACGCGGGGGAAGGGGAAGCGGCATCTTTTTGGGGAAGTATACGAGAAAGTTTAGGGGAGAATATTCCCGCTGGTTTGGATTTACGATTTCACAGGCATTTCGGTTAAGGTATCCGAACACGTTCGGAGAACTTTTTTCTTAAATTGTGAAATAGAAACACCAAAATATGTTTTTGAGATTCGAATTTAATAAAGATTAATATTAGCGTATGATTTTTGAGTATAAATTATTATAAATTTACAAAATTCTTGAATTTCTGCTGATTTATAGAGGAAATTTCCCAAAACTTCAAACATGCTACAGGTAAAACTTTTGTAATAATTCAAATAAAACTAATACTAAAATAAACTACATACTATGGACTAGTGCTTGTACTAGAATCTTAACATTCTTTGGATAAATAAAAATTTTAGAGCTAATCGAACAATCATTATAAGATTTTCAGCAAATTTTCTATGTCATTTTTCAAATAAAGGACCATAATTTAAAAAATATTGTTACAATATACATTATTCTAGTACATTCACTAGAGAAACATTTGAAGAAAGTGTTCACAAAATTTCAGAACAATCGAATGATAATATCTTGAGTTATCATGTTTGAAGTTTGAACAATATGCATAAAATCTAATTTTGAGAAAAATCAAATTTTAGTTTTTCCACGCGATCAAATTATGTATCTAAACTTTAAAAAAAAATCCTAAAAATATACTGACATCATATTAGCTTGCAAAAAAGGAGTTTAAAAGATTTTTTGACAGGTTTCTGTCCATTTAAATGACAACTTCTGATTAATTAAACGCCCACTTCCGGTTTTCGGTTTGTTATAAAACAATTAATATCTCATCTTCTAATTAACGTACCGACAAAAGTAAATATGTTTTAGAAAGGTAAATGAATGAACTATCGAAAACATCAAAAATTAAAAAAAATGGAATTTTGGTCGAAAATCGACTTTCGAACGTGTTCGGATACCTTAACCGGGGTTTTACTGTATGAATATAAACCATATATGCTTGAATATAATAGATTTTTAAACATCAGCAATCGAAATTCTGCGCACAAAGCTGTTTAATGTCATTCAGATTTTGTAAATCCTTAAGACACGTAGAAATACGCATTACTTATTCACGTATACTGTATTACATTCCTACATACTTTCTCCTTGAGTTCTCATTGTCTGTAATATAGTTAACAGAGTTGAAACGAAACGAAAGTTCGGTATAGCAGTCGCACTGGAAATAAGTTAAGGTATTTAATGTTTATATTTTTATATTATTTTTGGCTGATCTTGTGGTAAAGTTGTATTGCCATTTTTTCCCAGATTTAATTATTTATTTTTCACTTTTTAGGATGTATCTGCTTATGAAAATTGTCATCCTTTTGACGGAAACAATATTTCTTCAAGGAAAAGAGATTTCGAGGCCACCAAATATTATATTCATTTTGGCAGATGATATGGTAAGTCGAACAATATATCGTCGCTTAACAAGCAACAACACCTATCTCAATTTTTTGAAATTTCAAAGAGGAATATTGAACTGATTTTTTTCAACCAATAATGATTATTACTAAATTTTTTTTCACGTCTGGTTGGAGCATGCGGTCTCATGTCCATAACAGATGTTAAAAGATTTCGAGGCTACCAAACATTATATTCATTTTGGCAGATGATTTGGTAAGTCGAACACTATATCGTCGCTTAACAAGCAACACCACCTATCTCAATTTTTTGAAATTTCAAAGAGGAATATTCAACTGAATTTTTTGCAACCAATAATGATTATTTCTAAATTTTTCTCACGTCTGGTTGGAACATGCGGTCTCATGTTCATAGCAGATGTTAAAATATTCAGAAATATTCGTTATTGGTTGCGAAAAATTCAGTTGAAAATTCCTGTTTTAAATTTAAAAAAAATTGAGATAAGGGTTGTTGCTTGTTAAGTGACGATATTCTACCAATAAATGTCACCGCTTCTCATTGTATTCTTCTAATAAATGCTTTTTAAAATGCGCGATAGAATAAGCCTATTTACCTTTCTTTTCATATTTCGAATATAGAGGATCTGTTAAAACAGTGGGGAAACTTCCCTATTTTCCAAATTAATTTTTGCTTCACATAGAATGTTGTTTCACAGTATATAGGGGAGAGCCGCCAAATTTGAACCTGCGCGCCTAAATAGACCGGAACTTCTATTCTACTAAATATTTGGTCCACAAAACAGGTATATTATCTTGTAACGATGTAAATGTGGCGTATGAAATCATTTTGAAGAGATAACGCTATGTGGTTACAGTTAGAGAACTAATACTTAGATTTAGGTATCATTAATTAATTATTTTAACAAAGACAAAAAGCCCTAATGCTTTTTTAAATTAAGAAGGAAAATGTATTATTATACCCTCGCACAGGAAATTTCTTTGGATGCAATTTCCTATAATAATTTTATTAAAATAGTTTAAATGGGATAGTTTTTTGTTGTTCAATAGTTACCCAGATTGGACCACAAACAGTTGCCTACATTGTACTGTTTGAATCAATGGGTTTATTATTTTGGAAGTACGGGGATAGCTCAGAATGCAGTTATTATCAATAGCAGTCCTCATAAATTGGGAGTACAACAAGCTAAATAAAAAAAACATAAGAATGGCGCAGTTTGGGTCCCCGCCGTAGATTTTTCGTGAAAACGTCGGGATAAAATCATAAAACAAGTGTTTCGTATTAATATGTAATTTAATTATCAATCTCTTTAATACAGTATTTACACAGACTAATGGTTACAGAATAGATAAATCACAAGATATCACAGACCCTTGCTACATGCGATAAACTTGTGATTTATCTATTCTGTAACCATTATACTACTATGTGCAAATATTGTATTAAAGAGACTGATAATTAAATTATATATTAATACGAAACACTTGTTTATGATTTAGTCCCGACGTTTTCACGAAAAATCTACGGCGCGGACCCGAACTGCGCCTTTCTTATGTTTTATTTAGAGTAGATTTTGATGGCGCCATCTGTTGACTGTATATATAACTACATTTCGCTTATGCGCCGTAAAACATTATTTACTACAAATGCTCATATTTCCCGTAATATTCAAATTTTTGAATTCAAATTTTAGTACAACGTTTCTTTTACGTATTAGCAAGTATTCAATAAGTTTCGTACAATTCGAAAGAAAACTCCGTATAATGTAATCAAGAAACATGAGGAGTTTGAAATTTTCAATTTAATACTGATTTTTACTTATATTCTGATAAATATTTTTATTATCTCACTTTGGGTCCTAGTAATACTCCTCAAGCTCTTTAGAATGACACCAGAATCAACCTCCTAGCTGAACGCGTTTCCACGCTACCTTATAACCTTACATAAAGATAATTCATAACAATCACGCGCATGCAGTTCTGAAACCAAAAGCTATTCCTAAATTATTTTGCCATCAAATGAAAATTAAAAACTTAATCAGTTAGAGAGGAACACTCTAAACTAGAGTGGAACATAATGTTCCAAAAAGTGCTTTGAACTGATTTCTCGTATTGTACCAAAATGAGCTTTGGAAACTACTTAAAGTGATCAGCATCGAAGTGGAAATATTCTAATCAAAGGTATCTACTCTATTAAAATTCGAAGGTAAACAAACGTATGTATGTATGTATGTATGTCCCTCTATCTTCTCACGAACCGCCGAACGGAGAAGCGCGCGGAAGGTACCAAAAGATGGAGAATAATCCAGGGAAGCCATTTCGGCCATTTAAATTTCGAAATTTTAATTAGTGAAATAGATATTAATTAAAAACTAACTGACAACAATGCTTTTCATTGTTTGGGATACTTTATAACAATACTTTTCATTATTACAGCGCAATTCAAAATTTATTTTATTGTTGAAGTCGTTTACTTTAAGGAACATTGTTACAACAACAATAAAAAAGTGACGCTGACAGAAATAAAAAGTGTATTGTTGCAAGTGTATAAATTCTTTTTTTATCCCGTGATATAGCGTCCAACAAAATCATTTTAACGAAATTAAAAGTGGTGTTTTGTTTCTGTAAAGTTATGTGCCGAAAGATATAGATTAGTTATGTTAGTGATTTTAATCATTATTCATTGATTTGATAAAGTTTAAATATTTGTGGAAGCTTCTAATTTAAGCTGATATTTGGAAGTTACTATTTTTGTTTTGTTCAATTCTCGCTTTTTCAGCTGCCTAAAAGAAAAAGAGGAATTGCAGGGGATGCTGCCAGTAGACGGGAGGCAATTAGAAAACGTGAAAGGAGAGTTGTTGAAACTGAAGAAGAAAGAAGCCGCCGATTGCAACTATGGCACAACATGGCCAGGACAGAAGAGTGGAAGGAACAGAAGAACAAAAAAATAGCCGATTGTCGGACATGGCACAACGTGGGCAGGAGAGAAGAGCCGAGGAAACAGAAGAACAAAGAAAAAGACGATTGGCAGTAATGGGACAAGGTAGCCAGCAGAGAAGAGCCGAAGAAACAGAAGAACAAAGAAATAGCCGATTGGTAATAATGGCACAACGTGGCCAGGAGAGAAGAGCCGAAGAAACAGAAGGACAAAGAAATAGCCGATTGTCAGCCATGGTACAACATGCAAGAGAACGCCGTCTAAATGTTATTGAAGGACAAAATCACCATCAGATACAAACTTTTTATACAGCTAGAACTGTTTTGAACTGAAGAACACAACTGTGGAGAAATGGACAATCTCTGTCTGAAATGCGGAGGGTTGTATTTCCGGGATGAAAAGAATACCAGAGGAATTTACACTCATTGTTGTCATAATGGAAATATAATTGAGCAGGCTTCAGTGTATCCAGTGGAAATGAAAGGATTGATGGATGGCTCCGATGAATTATCAGTGCATTTCAAAAATAACATAAGGTCGTACCAGTGCTTCAATGGGTGCACAGATTGTACCGTCTACAGGGAGAGGAGCGTATTGCTCCAGAATTCATGGCCAAATTTATCACAGGACCTCTCATCTACACCCAGCTGAAGCAGGAGGTGAAAACACTAATACAATACACTTCAACAATATTATAACAGACATTAGGCATGTGTCACGTGACCTCAGGTATTATTCGATTTAGCCCGTGCAACGCCGGGTCATACAGCTAGAAGGAGAGAAGAGCCGTAGAAACAGAAGAACAAAGAAAAGAGAATACGTTTTGGGGGGAACGTAACGTTTACGTTAGCGACAATATATGTAAAAAAAATAAATCGGAGGCAGGCATATGAAAATTAGTAATAAAAAGACTAGATTTGAAAGAATATTTACATTTCTTGGAGAAAGTAAGTGACAATATTTGTTGAAAAAAAACGGAGCCGGGCACTTGAAAAAATATGGATCCGAAGGCCTCACGTGATCTCACTTCTCTCCGCTCGGGAATATCCCATTATTCAAGATTGCCCGTGCAACGCCGGGTCATGCAGCTAGTCTACTCTATTAAAATTCGAAGGTAAACAAACGTATGTATGTATGTATGTATGTATGTCCGCCTATCTCCTCACGAACCGCTGAACGGAGAAGGGCGCGGAAAGTATCAAAAGATGGGGAATAATCCAGGGAAGCCGTTTCGGCCATTTATATTCCGAAATTTTAATTAGTGAAAAAGATATTAATTAAAAACTAATTGACAACAATGCTTTTCATTGTTTCGGATACTTTATAACAATACTTTTCATTGTTGCAGCGCAATTCGAAATATATTTTATTGTTGAAGTCGTTTACTTTAAAGAACATTGTTACAACAACAATAAAAAAGTGACGCTGACAGAAAGAAAAAAATATATTGTTGAAAGTGTATAAATTCTTTTTTTTATCCCGTGATATAACGTCCAACAAAATCATTTTAACGAAATTAAAAGGGTTGTTTTGTTCCTGTAAAGTTATGTGCCGAAAGATGTAGATTAGTTATTTTGGTGATTTTAATCATTATTCATTGATTTGATAAAGTTTAAATATTTGTGGAAGCTTCTATTTTAAGCTGATATTTGGAAGTTACTATTTTTGCTTTGTTCAATTCTCGCTTTTTCCGATGCCTAAAAGAAAAAGAGGAATTACAGGGAATGCTGCCAGTAGACGGGAGGCAATTAGAAAAACGTGAAAGGAGAGTTGTTGAAACTGAAGAAGAAAGAAGCCGCCGATTGTCAACTATAGCACAACGTTGGCAGGAGAGAGGAGCCGAAGAAACAGAAGAACAAAGAAATTGCCGATTGGCAGTAATGGGACAAGGTAGCCAGCAGGGAAGAGCCGAAGAAACAGAAGAACAAAGAAATATCCGATTGGTAATAATGGCACAACGTGGCCAGGAGAGAAGAGCCGAAGGAACAAACGAACAAAGAAATAGCTGATTGTCAGCCATGTTGCAACATGCAAGAGAACGCCGTCTAAATGTTATTGAAGGACAAAATCATCATCAGATACAAACTTTTTATACAGCTAGAACTGTTCTGAACTGAAGAACACAACTGTGGAGAAATGGACAATCTCTGTCTGAAATGCGGAGGGTTGTATTTCCGGGATGAAAAGAACATCAGAGGAATTTACACTCATTGTTGTCATAATGGAAATATAATTGAGCAGGCTTCAGTGTATCCAGTGGAAATGAAAGGATTGATGGATGGCTCTCTCTCCGATGAATTATCAGTGCATTTCAAAAATAACATAAGGTCGTACCAGTGCTTCAATGGGTGCACAGATTGTACCGTCTACAGGGAGAGGAGCGTATTGCTCCAGAATTCATGGCCAAATTTATCACAGGACCTCTCATCTACACCTAGCTGAAGCAGGAGGTGAAAACACTAATACAATACACTTCAACAATATTATAACACACATTAGGCATGTGTCACGTGACCTCAGGTATTATTCGATTTAGCCCGTGCAACGCCGGGTCATACAGCTAGTTTAATATAAGTTTTGTTATCATGTATTCTGTTTAAAACATATAATTAGCAATTAGGCAATTGTTTATCAATAATATAGAAAATGTCGATTATATTGTTCGAGAGATTTTATATTATATTTATTATTCTGTGTGATATATATTCATATTTTAAAGATGCAATATGTGTGTGTAATATGTGTGGATGAAGTAAGCGAAAAACCAAAATTTAAACGAATGTGTATTTTATAATCACAAGTAAAATTATTCGTATGTGTTAGGTTTCTTAAGATCGTCCACTGACTAAGCTAGAGTTGTTTTTATTTAACTGTATTAAAGTTTAGTAGCTAATAGACGTAATTATCTCCTTTCTTCCGTAGAGACCATATGAGAAATGTCACTGCGTTTGTCTCTCCAAATTTTGATTCTTTCGTAATTTGTGACTCTTTAACAACGTTTCTACAAAAATATCAAGCTCAGAAAAACTTTTTCTGTAGCTAAAAGAGCTCCCAAACAATTTATTTATGCCGTTGCGTAGCATTGGGACGAAGAAGCGTGCTCCCAATGTGACGTCATCAATTCATCCGCTCTCTGTGAGCCTAACCTTACTATTCTTAACAGGGTTGCCAGATCAAAATAGCAAAAGAAGGCCAAACCTTCTTAAAAATAAGGCCAAAAAGGCCAAATTTGACAAATTGATTGAAAACGTCATTTGCTATTAGAAAAAAATCTATCCTTCATGAAAACGAATCCCACTTGATAAGCATATGTTCAATGTTCTATTATTAAATACAATTTTAATGAAAGAAATTTAAAACATTCTTGTTCTATTGAGGAGCTATTTCGTTTGACAGCTCATTATATATCATTTGAAATGTGTAATAACAAAAACTTATTAAAAACAATAGAATAAGTAATTAAAAATTGTTTTAAGAATCATTAACGGAAATAAAGCCAAAAAAGGACAAAAATGAATTTAAGGCCAAATGAAAATTCCTAAAAGGCTAATATGGCAACCCTGACACTTAAGTAACCTTGGAACGGATCACCCGTATCTAAAAACATAGAAAACCCACAGGTTCTAGTGATCAACAACTCGCTTGTAGTGATCGGTTTCCATGAGATGACGTCACAGAACATGAGGCCAATAGCGATAAAGATGTTCCTGAAGAAAAACCACCTTCAAACTTTTCAAGCCCTTCGTACTTTAGTAAGATCAGTCCAATACAGCGATGAATATTTTGATTATTCATTGGAACCATTTATCCAACGAATGCGAGAAGAAACCAGCTGGAGTGTTTTCCCCTGAACTTTCTCGTATACTTCCCCAAAAAGGTGCCGTTTCCCCTTCCCCCGCGTGGCTAAAAAATTTCGAACCTATTGTTACCCAGAATCCAATGACCATCAGAAGGTTTTTCAATATAGCGATTGAAAAATATCTAGGTAAAGAATAAAATTCAAAGAGATGCGTAACGATTTTTCGCTCAGGCTCAAGGACAAACTGACGTAATTCGCTACTCCGTAATGAAATTCCGTTCCTTTCACGTGCACAGAAGATTGCTTCCAGTACGCATGCGCGTGGAGATAACGGATTCTCTTCAAAAGTAAATTATACAGAACGACAGACAGTCAACCCTTTGACTGATTTGGCCCAAAATTTTATACGGACCTACATTCATGATGATAAAACTATGTACAAAATTTTATCCATCTAGCTATTCAAGCTTTTGAGTTATAGTGTTCGCATGACCGCGGACAGACAGACTTCCAGTAGACGGATTTTTTCCAAAATCTGACAGAAACCTACAAATTATGTGTAAAGATCACATACCAAATTTCATCCCCGTAGCTCTAATAGTTTTCAAGTTATCGTGTTCACAGACAGACACACGGACATAATTCCAAAATTGTGTTTTTCGGATTCATGGAGGTCTAAAACGTGGAGATTCGTTAAAATCTCGAGTTCGAATTTTTTGACGATTACAATACTTTCTCTTTGCATACTTCTTATACGAGAAAGTAAAAAAGCCGAGTTACTGGAAATCGAAAACTTTTTAAAGAAAGCTTAAAAAATTAAACGTGCATGAGTTTTTTTTCCAATTTTGTACTTGCATCAATTTTCTTTTTTTATTTAAAACTAGTCGCCTTCGGCGACCAGCTTGTTCGCCGGGAATATGATTTCAATTGAATCTTGCAACATTTTATAATCATGGTTCTATTACCAATGAATTTTGAACTTCAGATTGTGCTGGATATTCAGCCAATGTCCTTTTATGGGTCTTGCATTTTTTCGATTCATATCCCTAATGGAGTCGAATAACAGATTATGCCATGCAACAAGTTGAAAGTTGTTGGCGCCATCTTCAATTTCTTATTCGTCTTGCAAAATATGCATATGATTTCAACATTAAAATTCTCTAACAAATTTTATTTCCAGCGTCATGTTTGTGGAATTAAAACATGCTTTAAAAAATGAAAACATAGCATCCATAATCAATCAGCTTACTGGATATATTTCTTCATATGCCTAATATCTCAGAGAGCTTGGTTTACAGATTTTACAAAAATTTTGATGAAATAAAATATGAAGGCAAAATGTATTACGATATTAACTCAGCTTGCAACAATGAAAGAGAATCACGCAATTATATATTTGTTTAAACAATGAAGACGGTTTGAATTGCGTTACAACAATGAAAAGTATTATTGTAAATTACGCCAAAACATATTTTTAAAAGGTTATTAAACCATTAACACCCTGTGCGTCCTCATTTGAGGACAGTGAATAAAACAGTGCGTAGAACCATTTTCATTCTTTGAAAAGGCTTTCTACTTTTAACAATGGTAGATTACATTACTATCAACATTCCAACAAATTTCCATGCAGCTGCTCCAGTTTATTATTTCGTGATTTGCATCATTGTTTTACGATTTTTCAAGCCTCGCAGGTGCATTTGGTTTTCTTGCAGCTGCATCATTTAAAAGCAAGAAGATTACTTAAATCTATTATAATACTTTTATTTTAGAGTACTATGTTAACACATGATGGTAAATTATTTTGTGATTTTGAAATTTTCCTTTTCAAAAATGATGTTATATAATGCTGTCCTCAATTGAGGACGCTGGACGTTGCAGCTAACTTTTATTCAAATTTTAAGAATCATTCATTTCTTCGCGTTTTATGCGTAATGATTGAATAAAAAACTCGTTCAACTTTTCCAAAGCAAATATTTATATTTTATTTTATTTGTAAGAAAAAATAATGTAATACCGATGTTTCGTAAGTTTTTTAGGAATGATGAAGCTCGAGAATATTTGTTTTTAGGGTACTTTTCCGTTAGCCGGGCGCAAATGTCGCCAATTGTGAACCAAACGCGAGCCAAGTCGCCAAGAGAATGGTTGTAAGAAATTTGACGGAATTCTTCATTATTTGGCGATTTTTCGCTTGAGCCCGGCTAACGGAAAAGTACCGTTTTGAGAACAAATTGAAACGGATATTATTGCAATTCCATCAGGTGTTGACGAGTTGTCCAATTAAAAAGATTTAAATGATGAAAGTGCAACTATACCTGCAATTTCTAATATAGCAGGTACAACTGAAATCGAAATTTCAGACGGATTAATGAATATTATCGATTTGGATCAAGATTTTGCAGAAGCAACTCCATCACAAATGAAATGTGTTGGCTTCTCGACTAACATTCATAAGACTTCTTCTAAGACTAAACAAACATTTATTAGAACATTAAAATACTACACTTCGTATCTGCGTACATCGTAACATCGTTCAACCGTACTCGTACTCGTCTCGTCTCTCATTTCAATTCCTACTATTAGTTCACACTCTCCCTATAAATATATATTTATATATCTTGTTCAAATTTTCAATCGTTAATAAAATACTTTTTATTCATCCACTCAAGTTCAAATACACTTTTTTAAACTTGTAGTGGATGACACTTGATATCAATACAGTTTTTACAAATATTAATTCATTAATTAAATTGGATTAATTAATTTTATTTATTAAAGCCTCGCAACTTTGCCGCCAAATCGCCAAATTTATCACCAAGGTTGCCAAGTTTGTCGCCAAGATTAGGATCTGAGGGAAACGACTTTATAGCTTTGTGACAATATGGAATTTCATGGTGATTAAGCATGGTGCAACTTTGTTAAGTAGGAATTGACTTTAAAAATTTTTTTTATATTACTTGTTTTTAAATCAAATTCAAAGTAAGTCAACATCAGACCGTTGCCACTTACCTGGTATCACACATTTTTATAACATTAAATAAGTTGAACTCATGCTTTTGTCAGGCATAAATATTAAACATGCTTATAAATGGAAACGGAAAATGACAAAAGTAAATTTCTCAAATTTGATCCTGAATATTTAAAATTCAATGAAGAAATAAGGATAAATAAAATTTCGGAAGTATCATAAAAAAATGATCTTCCTACGATTAACAGAAATGTTTGAAAAAATTTTCACTCTGGAAGTATATGACCTTATTCGAAATGACAAGCTTAGATATGATACTGAAGTGAAAGATACTCCAAATTACACTTTATCTAAGGATGAAAAGGATATTTAAGTATTTAAATGTATTTTATGAATGTTAGTCATTTTTAAGCATTTTATTTATGTGTCGTGTACTTCGATTCAGTTACTTTTTGATAAATTTGTCCAGTTCATCTATCTTTTTTATTAGAAAAAATTAAGATTTTAACATTAAAAATACAAAATTTAGTCTATATTTTTGATGAATATTAAAAAATGAAACAATTTAAATCAAACTTGTCTAAAAATTTAGTAAAATACTTTGACTGTGCCTTTATTGCATTTTTTATATGTTGTATCAAAGCTTATTGACTTCACTAACAAGACTAACTTTTTTCACTGGAACGCCCAGCGTCCTCAAATCTAATAATAATAATGATTAAAATAATAATAATGATTAAAATAATTTCAAAACTAACAAAAAAATTGCTCGAATTTCACAGTATTTACTCTAAGTAGTCCATAATAACTTAGATTTGAAATATTCATCAAAATATATTTAGCAGAAATAATTCAGGCGCTAACGGGTTAAAATTAGAAAAAAATTGACAATTGATTGACAACTTATTTAATATCATTGAGAAGGTAATTTTCTGCACTTTCAGATGGTAAAAATGGTATTTGTGCTGTAATATTTTCGGAAATTATTAAGGAAAAATGCCAAAATTTCGCTTAATTTTTAATTAATTAAAATGGTAATTAAAATTTCAGAAAAAGGACCCCGAGGTGCACATTCCCACTTTCCAAAGAATGTTCGTGCCAAATTTCGTAGCTCTAGGTCTAGCGGTCTGCCCTGTAGAGGAT
>BGPR01001215.1:2373-47298 GCA_013235015.1 Araneus ventricosus | reverse complement strand
TACGAGAACCCCACACAGCAAAACATATGAAATTTTGATGTAACCAGATGGAATCCTTAGCGATATACGTCAATCATATAAAATTTTTGAGCAGGTGTGGCTGACCTATGCAGGTGTTTGGCATCAATGAAAATGTTTTGTCAAATCTGACATACGATATTTTGATATAACAGTGAGAATTTGTGACTATTGACAAATTAATAATTTGCCAAATATGGAGTTCACAAAGAGAAAGTTTAGCAATCGTCAAAAAATTCTACGTTGAAATGTTGATGGATCTTGGCGTTTTAAACTACTTGAGTTTTGGAACATTATTTTTGTAAGCATAACAACACAAACCTGCTTGTTTCTGAGCATAACAACACAAAAATGCTAAAAGCTACGAGTATGAACTAGTTTTCTGTTGTGTTTATTTGCATTAAAGTAGGACTTCCTCCATAACCACCAACTTCCGGTGGTAATGCTAAGTCAATGGGAATCTTCAAAATTTCAACACTTTGTTTGAAGATGTTAATTAATGTTTAAAGTAATCTTTTCTAATGTTATGGCTTAAGAATACTTTGCAAATATTAAATTTCCTGTTCCTATTGCTGTAGCTCTCAATGTTTAGTTAAAATAAAAACGTAATTTTGTAAAAAGACTGACATAATTGCTCGTTATCGTTCTTTTTTGGAAACTTCTATGGCTTGTTTGGTGGTGAAATTTTTAACTATACGATTTAGATAATCACTGGCGGTCAAATTTTTAACCAAACGATTTAGCTAATTGCAATCCTTCCCTTTTGGAATTTAGCCATTTTAAGATCTTTTTTTAACCTATTTTAAAGAATTACCTGTACTCAAAGAACAAAGAATTCAAAGCATTGAATACTAAAGAATGAACTGATTCGAATTTTGAGCTTGATACAGTATCCAAATGGATTTCTAATTTTGCGCTTGATACAGTATCCAAATGGATTTGGCGATTGCTTAAATAGGAGGATTGCCGAAAAACGGTCTGTAAATACAAAATAAACAAACCAGAAAACTCGTCCATAAAATTTGATTTGTATTGAAATATTAGATGCCTTCAAATTATTAAGCATAACAAGGTAGACGGATGAAACTTGATTCATTTTCAAATATTAAGCAGGCCTTTCACATTTCTTCTAAAATGGAATTTTTGGAACACGGGAAGGAAAAAAGCAATCGTCAGTTTTAAAAACCGTTGGAATTTGGCATAGCGGAATGGCAATGCTGGAATTCAAACGAACTCAAAATTCAACACTTCATACGCCGATTCCAATTTGGGGTCTCGATTAGAGGGTAGCGGCACATCAAAGAATCTGCCTACATTGAGACCTCGCGCCAAGGGTAGAAAGGAAACTCGAAATCTCCTGCGTAGGGGAAGAAGAGGGGGTAGAACTCTGCGACTTTGAACCTTGTCACAAAACCAACTTTGGAGCCTCCGTGAATGACGTGCCTCATTTTTCGACTTGAATGGATGAAAAAAAAAACAGTCTAGGAACAAATGGAATGGAATGGAATACAGATGAATGCCCAGCTTTATATTTCTTTAAATTTTAGTCGAAATATGTTACATGGAAGTCTGTCTGCCTCTCCGTTCCTATGCTAAAATGATGTCTTAAAAAGGCAATGGGTTGGACAGATGATATGTAGCATAGGATTTTAAACTTATTATCGCATATCTGTATCAAATTTTGTACCAAATCTGTCAACGAGCTGACTGTTTGTCGATCTGTCTATTCGTGCGGATGTGAACACAATAACTCTATAAAGCAACGAGCTATATACAGGGTGATTTTTTTAAAAAACTGACAGTACTCAGGGCCTTCTGTAGTTCGATCTATCAGCTGAAATGCCACCAAATTTGGTAGGGGGACTAATGACGACGTGTGGAAAAGATTCTGTAAAAAAAAAATAGTTTCAAAAGTCGCCGATAGGGGAAAATGTGGCGCTGTTGTAGTCTAAATAACTAAGAATTAGACAAGTGAATAACAAAGAAGAAATTTCAGTGCAAAACCGCTTTAATACAGCAAATGAACTGCCCCAAAGGGTTACAGAGACGAAATTACAGTGCATCATAGTTCTTTATTCAATAAAATTATTTCCTCTGCGGGGGCATGTGAAGACCCTTCAATGTCATTCAATGTGACCACCCTTCTCATGGACCACACATTGCATCCTGTAAACAACATTCTCCATGTTCATTGTCCCCGGATATAACCTCATTCGATTTTTTCCTGTGGGGTTATTTAGAGTCTAGGGTCTATCTTTGTGGGGTCTCGACATTGACGATCTTAAAGGACAACATATTAGGGACTGTGCTGAGCATTCCTGATGACACGTTACATTCGTCCGTCGAGAATGTCGTGTACAAGATGCAATGTGTGGTCCAGGAGAAGGGTGGTCACATTGAAAGAGGTCTGGTGCTATGGTGCTCTGTAATGTCAACTCTGTAACCCTTTGAGGCAGTTCATTTGCTGTATTAAAGCGGTTTTGCACTGAAATTTCTTTTTTGTTTTTCATTTGCCTAATTCTCAGTTGTGTAGGCTACAACAACGCCACATTTCCCCCTATCAGCGACTTTCGGAACTATTTTTTATTACAGAATCTTTTCTCCCATGTCGTCATTAGTCACCCTACAAAATTTGCTGGTATGTCAGATGATAGATCGAGCTACAGAAGGCTCCGAGTACTGTCAGTTAAAAAAATCAACCTATAGAAGAATTTTGATACATGATAATTACATAAAAATTATGGTAGGCTGCGGTAGCTTAGCGGTAAGTTGTCGGCCTCAGAGGCCGAGGTTTCAGGTTCGAAACCCGAATCCCCTGAACATCCACCGTGTTTTGGGCCTGTTGCACGCTGAATCGTGTGTAATTGACATGATCTGGGACCCCTGACCAGGCTAGAGGCGACTTTGACATGTGTCTGGCACATAAAAATCCTCTCTCATCACTTACACTCACTCATACCCTTTGTGCATCCCGACGGGGTTGGACGGTTTTTATAGGGCAATGCGACCCCGCTCCAGGGCCGGATCAACCCTCTAGGCCCCACTTTTCTCCATCCCAACTTCCTAAAACCCAAATTTTTGTATTGACTTTAATTTAATCTCTATTTAAGCAGTTTTAAGTAGCAAATTTTGACAAAGTGAGAGAGCAAAACATTTGGGGATCATTTTCAAGAGAATTGGTTTCAGTGCATCGCATATTAAGAAAAACAAAATTTAAATTAAAAAATAATTTTATACAAATCAGTAAAAAAATATTTTAAAACACACAATCTATATAGTGTTTAAATATAGGATCGGAAGATTTTTATATTATAAAGTAACATACATTTTTAGAATTATAAAGCAACATAATATAAAGCTTACAGAAGGCAATTAATTAGGAACGTGTTCCGAAAAATGTTCCAAAGTTTGAAAGATACTCGATTTTAATTTGAATAAGTTCGAATGCACGACCTTTGTAAATTAAATGAAAGCACAAAATTAAATTACTTTGAAAGTACTGGAAAAAGGACCTCGGCGCCCCCCTCCCCCAACTCTGAGGGGCCCATAGGCAGTTGTTTATTTTGCCTATTTAATAATCCGGCTTGCACCACACGCGTCGAGACATGACCATCATTCAGCATATATGGGATACCTTGCAATGTTCTGTACAAAAGAGGTCCCCATTTCCTCACACCATTATGGAATTGTGGACTGCCATGCAAGAATGATGGTGTGAATAGAGACCAGAATACCTTCACACATTAGTGTAGTCCATGCCATTTCGAGAAGCGGCGGTACAGCGTGCTCTAAGGGGACCTACACCATATTACGTAGGGGTACTAGTTTCCCTGGCACTTTAGTATATACACGAGTAGACAGAGAAACTGTTTATCTTTTGAAAAGTTTGTGTCAAAATTTGACTCGTACTTTCAATTTTAGGGTAAAGACTATGTGCTAAATTTTATCTATCCAGTCCTTTTTGCTTTTGAGTCAACGTTCTCACAAACACTCGGTCAAACAAAATTTCTAAGTCAATTTTTATGATGATTTTAGCAATTTTTTAGTTCATGCTTTTAAAGAATAGAAAAGAGCTGATATACAAGAGTTATAAAAGGTGGTCATAATTATTGCATCCATTTCAAAAGTTAATGAAAACCACTATTATGTAGCAACTTCGGTTTCTTTTTTAATCAATTAGTTATATCTTATAATCAAGAAACTTTGTATACAGTGTGTGTATTATGATGTCGTATATTGTGTGTGTATATTTATTTTGTACCTTTTTCTATTTTAAATAAATCTTTCTGCGTATGCCCATTCAATTGACAGGGAACCTTTACGGTTCCGTGTTCGGGGGCATACTGCGGGGAAAAGAAAAAATATTAAAGCAAAATGGTTTGAAAAGGAATCACGGAAATATTTCAAGCGAGGAAAGCAAGCGAAATATAGAGAGAAAAAGCTTTAGATCTCATTGATTAATTGTCAGTATTTGATCATTTATACAGGGTTCCCACTTATATCCGTTACACCCCCTTAACTTCTAAACGGTGACAGCTTAGGCCATAAAATTGGTGTCTAGGTATAGTAAAAAGGCTATGTGCCACTCGATGAGATAACTTACATCGCCATCTATAGGCAAATTTTGGAATTAGCGGTCCTATCTCGTAAACGGTGAAAGACGCGAGAAAAAAGTAAATTAGAAAGTTGTAGAGCACTCTCGATTTAGTACGAAAAGATACCTTGCGCACATTAATACTCAAAACAGAATGTAAAAAATGAACATTTGTTTGGTCACGAATTCGAAAATTGTAAAGAGTGGAATAAAGAAACTGAGACACGTCCCTGTCTTCTGGATCATTTATTTATATTGCTCAAAATGCTCTCCGTTAGCTACTATACACATTCGCACTCTGGATTGGATTTCTCGTTTCGCTCGCGTTTCACGACGCCATAGTGTTGAAAATCACAATAAAAAAATGTTCATTTCTTATATTCTGTTTTGAGTATTAATGTACGCAAGGTATCTTTTCGTACTAAATCGAGAGTGCTCTACAACTTTCTAATTGACTTTTTTCTCGTATCTTTCACCGTTTACGAGATAGGACCGCTAATACCAAAATTCGCCGATAGATGACGTTGTAAGTTGTCTCATCGAGTAGCGCATAGCCTTTTCACTATAACCAGACACCAACTTTATGGCCTAAGCTGTAACCATTTAGAGGTTAAGGGGGGTGTAACGGATATAAGTGGAACTTTGTATATGCTTGACTTAAATATTCGTTTGAGTGTGAGAGCCATTGCACTTTTCCTCAACTTGAATGTAAATAGGGACCTTATGAAAACCTCAGACATTTAGATAAAGAGCATTTTAAGAATGATGACTGAAGCCGTTTAGAATAAACTTTAGGAGCAAATTGTCAAAGGCTTGAATAGTTTTGAGATGGCAATAAAATACTTAAAACAAAAGATTTCAACTCAAATTATGGTGTTTTAACCCCTTAGCACGCAGCGTTCTGTTTATAAGGCAGTCACATTTCACTTCCATGGCTAAACCAAATTCTTCCATTGTTCCTTCTTTGCTTTGTTTATGAAGTCAATAGGTATTTCAAAACTCCTAAACAGTTTTCGACAGGGATATGTCCTTAATTATCTAGATTTTGATGTCAAAATGTCGTCATTTTGAAATTTTTTGTTTCTTCCTTTTGAATCATTTTTGAGGTAATGAAAGGATAAATAAGGAAAATAATTTTTATTTTTTCATATTTCTAATATTTTAAAAATCTTTAACGTCTATGCAAATATTTAAAAATTATATCTTTTAATCGATATTTTATACATTTTCTTCTAAAAAATAATTTAAAAAAAGAAAACCTCAAAAACATTTATTTCTCCGAATATATTTTTACCTTGCAGTTAACTTAATCTCGGTGTTTTAAACATAATCTAATAGAAATTTGTTGAAATCTATGCTTTAAATTAATTTGGGCGTTAATGGGCTAAGGTAGAGGGACCGTTTCGTAGTCGCTGTAACAAACAGACACTCGTTTCCTTTTACATCATTTAATTCTGGAATAAATAAACAGATTATTTACAGACTATATACAGGACTGTGCAAGCGAAATTAACATTCTATAAAGCGGAGCAATAATCTGTCTGGTTAGAATACCCACGATCACTCACTCACTCGCCAGTTGGCGCCAAAGTTTTCACGTCACTTCTTTTCCCTTGGGGAGGAAGAATAGTCTCGAATGAAGAAATTTAGTTTCCTTAAGGTAAGCCGACTCGGCTCTATTGTGATGCTCTAGTGGGTAACTTAGCGGGCTAGACGTTACACCGCATCTGAGTATGCATGTTTCCTTTCTTTGTGGGAGAAGAATGTTTGCCAGCTAATGATTGAGTTAGGATGACTCCTGATTTGATGGCTAGTATTTATTAGAGCAAATAATTTTTTTAAATCTGTGGTAAAAAACGTTTATACTTATCAAATGGTTCAGTGAAAGTAAAGTTGGGCATTCACGAAAAGGCTAGGCTATTACATTTGTCCCAAGAACTAGTTTGTATTCCACTCATTCCAGTCTAAAATTTTAAGTAAGTCATTCACGGTTGTTCCAAAGTTTGTTTTGAGACGCATTGTTTGAGAAGATTCAAAGTCGCAAACTTATGAGGACAGGAGGACTTACACTCCTCCTCCCCCAAACGGGGGATTTCCGAGTTTATTAGCCTCGTCTCGGGGTCCCAATCTAGGCAGAAGCTTTGTTTTCTCGCTACACTCGCAACGGGGTCTCAGAAGGCCATGCGGCCATTCCAATCAGACTTCCAACTATTTGGATTTCCGAACATCTAATCCATTTGCACCAATTTGGGTTTCAACATTGTCGAAGGGTTTTCCCATCCCGTGTTCCAAACATTGTAGAGTGGAAGAGTGGTGAATGTCCCGCTTTACATTGACGAAAGGTTTTCCCTTCCCGTGTTCCAAAAATCGTAGAGTGGAACAGCGGTGAATGTCCCGCTTTACATTGACGAAAGGTTTTCCCTTCCCGTGTCCCAAAAATCGTAGAGTGGGACAGCTGTGAATGTCCCGCTTTACATTGACGAAAGGTTTTCCCTTCCCTTGTGCCAAAAATCGTAGAGTGGGACAGCGGTGAATGTCCTGCTTAATTATTACAGACACGGGGGTATGAGACGGCGTTCTGCGGTTAGAACGACACCCTCTCTCTCTTTATGTCATTCTAAAATGTGAACGAAGCTATATCGCTTATTGTTTCTGTGTGTCCTGAAACTTTTGCAGTTAAAAAAACGTAATCTCTCATTCCTTTGAGGTTCCATCCATTGATGATTGAACTGCAAAAGGTAATTCCAATAACAGGAGGGGTTGCAGCTACAATGATTTCATTCATATTTGTATAAGATCACAGATCTCTCAAAGAAAAAATGTCAGCAACTGTGATGAAACAATAAAATGTAGGTTTTTAAAATAATCGAAAGAAATACTTCAAATTAAAGAGCTGCATTAGAAGAATGGCATTTACGACTCAGCAACTGCTTATCTGGGCTCACTGGAGATTGTGACGCTGGGCTTTTCTCATCAAATCGAATTTCATTTAAATTATAGAGTCTTTATAACTACAATATCATTATATACTTATAGGAGGAGATCCCCGGCATTTGGGACCCATAGATGGTTTTAACATGTGGGATGCACTCGTGGAGGATTCTCCTTCCCCAAGAACTGGTCTGTTGCAGAATATGGACCCCGTCTTGGGAACGTCGGCATTCAGACTGGGAGATCTGAAAATCATCAGCGGAAAAGCGGAAAGAGGCTTTGATTCCTGGTACGGACCTTCTGGATTGGAAGGTTTCGACGGTCCGGCTACCTTTGAAGGGGTTTTCAAGAACGGAAGCGTCGTGAAGGATGTGTTGAAGGAAACGGGCATGTGGATCGCCGAAAATCCACGCGATACCTATGAGCGTCTTCGAATAAAGTGTCAGCAGCCACCCCCTGAAAACTTTTATGATGGTTGCAAACCGAGCAAAAATCCCTGCCTCTTCAATATCACCGATGATCCTTGTGAATACAAAAATATAGCAGATCAAAATCCGGAAGTAAGTTAAACCGTTGCCTCTTCCACTTCCTCTTTTCAAACATAGAATTTTGATATATTTTAAAGGAAGACAACTAATTTCCAATCAATCGTAATGACGAGACGATAAATATATCTAATCTATACTTATAAAAGGCAATGTTTGTGTGTGTGTGTGCGCGCGCGATGTCCAGACGAATCTATCGCACATACAGCCTTGAAATTTGGCACAGAGGTAGACGTAATGGTGACTCAATGCACCTCGAAGCCAGAATTTTAAAATTTGATATAGAAAATTTTTTATTTAATGTTTTGTGTTGTTTTGGGTCATTTTTGGTACGTTTACGGTTGTAGTATCTTTTCTAATGATCGTTGAAAAACAATCAATGCGCCATCGGATAGAAAAACAATTTTCGTTCTAATGAAGTTTGTTCTGAATTTCCAACGTAATTTACTAAATTTTGAGGAATTTTTAAATAATAGTCACTTTTATGGTAATTTTGGTTAAGGAAGTTTTCAAATCCTCGCATCTGTCGTTCTACCAACTCTATAATTTCCATTTTTTTCAGTTTATAACTGGAACGTTTCTGTCGGATTTAAAACAAGAACGGTTGAAATATCTTATTCCCATTTTTTAAAATTAACTTTTCCCTGATCAGTTCAAATAGTTTTTTTGCTAGCGAGTTTTGACAGCTAGAGTTTTTTCGGACGATCCCAGAATGCATTGTTGCTTCCTCGCAGGAGGTGACGTAATATGATTTCATTCTCAGCCTGCATTTCTACAATCGGATTCTTTCCGGTGACGTCATTACATTCGCGTCATTGTCGAGAGGAAAAATAAGCGTGAAAATCAATAATGTGTATCTTTTGTTTTGATTTTGTTTTCAAAACTTTTTCCCAGATAGCAATTTTAGTTTGCAGCAAGCTTGCCACAAATTTGTCATGACAAGAGTGCAAGCTTGCAGTAAGTTAACGAAAGCTCCGAAGTCACCATGAAACGAACTTGCAGCAAGCTTGCCACAAGCTTGCCGTGCAAACTTATTGCAAATTACAGCAAAAACAGAGTACGAAACACAACCCGGGATAGAACTCGCGACCTCCCGGTTCCGCAGCGGTGACGCTAACCATTGAGCCAGTTGAACTCTGAGAGGAGAAGATAGATTTCGCTAATACATCGTTCGATTCGATTCGTATACGATTTATTTTTAACTATTTTCTGGATTTCATTAATTTTTTGAGTTGAGAATATGATTTGAAGTCAAAGAGAGAGCGATTTTCGCTAATAACTACGTTTTTCTAATAGAATAAATTATGAAATTAGAGTTCAAAAGTAATTACTTTAAAATGGGACAAAATGTCTAGTTATTATTGTTCAACAAACACTGACTGTTTTTTAGATTTAATTTTGTTTATAAACGTTAAAATTTCAACATTAAGAAAAAGGCGATATAGTTTTCTTTAAAATGAGAGTGATATATTTAGTAAAAAGATGGAAAATGTTTCAAAAAATTTTTTTATAAAAAAATTATTTTTTTCACAAATTATCATTGATTTATTGAATTAATAAAAAAGAATTACGGTCTAGGAGATGCTATTAAAAATCGGATGTTTTTTAAAACAGAGACAAAGATAATTATCTTTTTATTGTGCTATCTTTGCAGGAAGCTTGTTTTGCAAAATTGCAGCAAGTTTAATTTGCAAAGGAGTTGGCGCTATTTGTCACATCGAACTTGCTACAAGTTCGATTCAAGTTTGACGCGTCAAATTTTGCCATGACAAGTCAAAATCAAACTTGCTGCAAACTTACGTGCTATCTGGGTTCGTGTCATTGTGAGCATTTTTTCCCATTTTGTCGAAGTCCTGATTCCATGGGCAACGCCGTGCGCGTACTGCTATTACGTAATATTATGATAAAATACACGTACTATTAATCTATTTTTTGGCTTATTAATATTGTTGCTAACATTTTTGAAAATTGCCCTCGTAAGACTTTTTTTATTGATTTAAGGCAACATTTGAATATTGGTATTGTACAAGCAAGCAAATAAATATTTATCATAGAATTCGATGACAAGTTTTTCGAAATAAATAAATAATTTGAGAAAAACTTAATTGTGAATCTGAAATTTGGCACTAAGTGAATATTTAAACTGGCTGTCAAGTGGCTAAATTGAAAAGAACTTGCATCCGGGGGACGGAGGAATTTATATCTCCGGATTATTTTAAGTTGCATTCATCAAATCAGTCAATTTGACAACGACTGCAAAGCCTTTTTCCAAAAAAAACCCCAACTTCTTAGGGTAGTGCAGTTAATAGTCTTTTAGATTTATTTATTTTGAAGTGATCACATTTATGGAATTCACAAAGATGTTAGTATTTCACTACATAGGTAGATGGCACCACTAGATTTAGAATAAGATTGCATCATTTAATTTTAAATATATTTCCATATTAATATATATTATTATAATGAGTTAAATTTAAATTTATAATTTAATTTGATTCTTTTAATGATGTTTAGTATAGTACCTATAACCTAATTTAGTATTAATATTTTCACTTTAAATGCGGAACTATATTTTGTATATAGCTCATGTCATTACAATAGCTAAGACTATGAATTGGTAAGCATTTAGTTATATTTTCTCGTTTCTTTTCTTGAAATATTTTGGAGATTTACTCCCATACTATTTGTTTTTTCCAACAATTGGCTTTCGCAGAGGGTTGGCACCTTTAAATTCGGATTAATGCGACATATCATTTCCCAAGTCTGATAAGCATTTGATTGCTGGAATTCCAATTTCTGGGTTGTCTTTTTTATAGTAATAATAATCTAACTAGCATTAATACATTAGTTTTTCATCTATCTTTTTATATTTTATTGTATGATTATTAATAAGGTAACATTATTTTATTTTTAATTTTAATTATTAGTTTAATAAGAGTTTATATTGAAACTGTTACTTGAATTTTGATTGTTTGGAATATATATATATATATATATATATATATAAATTTTAATTTAATTACTTCTGCTTCCATCGTAATAAGCACACTACAACTTTCTTTTCGAGTTCCGAGTCTTTTCCTGGGAAATTCCCTTCTCTGGGTACTTAAACTTTCTGCGCATTCCTATCTGCACTTTTTGACTCTAACACGTAAACGAATAACAACCAGCGCGCAGCTTCGCGCGTTACCTTTTTTAGTCTGGTCATGGATACTCGTATAATACGATTATTTTAACTATTGAAGAGTAACCTATACTATTGTCTACAAAGGAATAAAAGAAAATTGAAACAACGGCTGTCTTTTCTTTATTAACATGGATTACTTCACTTTTAAAAGCTTATCTTTCATATATATATCAACCATGATATAACCTGTTATATATGAACATTCAAAACAAAAGCAAAACATATCAAAAATGCAAATTCAAAAACTAAAAATTTATTAATTAAACCAAATTTAAATTATGATCCTATAAGCAAAAGTGCAGAACACATGCAAAGAGCACATGTAAAACTAAAACAAATCCATGAACAACTCTTACAACTGTTCAAAAAGTCAAACAAAAATTTGTAATTTTCAACAATAAAATTAGTTGCTCTGCTTTGGAAGAGAATTAGCCAGGTTAAATAGATTTTTGTTGTACAAACCATCCCTGTTACTAAAATTGTTGAAAAAACAGAAAGGGTAATTTACCCTAAAATGAAAGAACTTAGAATGAAAAAATCCATACGCTAACCCTAACAATATATCATCGTTATATGGAAAGTATCTATATTAAATATAAGATATACCATCAATATATTGCACCATTATATTTCACTAAAAACAATAAATATATCAGTCAATAAAATAGCCATTCGTATTCCCTAGAAACTATAGAATCAACGTGTTTACTTATCCTTTACCTATAATCAGCATATATATATGTATATATAAACCAAAATATAACTTGTTATATATGAACATAAAAAACAAAGTAAACAAGACATATTAAAATGCAATTCAAAAACTGAAAATTTATTAATTGAACTAAATTTAAATTATTATCCTATAAACGAAAGTGCAATGAACATTCAACAAAAAAATAAACAAATCACATCAAAAATGCAATGCAAAAACAAAAAGTTTATTTTTTAAACAAATTTTAATTACGATCCTATAAGTAATAGTGCAATACATGCAATTAGCATGTAGAAAAACTCTAACTTATCCATGAGAAAACTTTATTTTTAATGAAAACAAATCTGAAATATAATTTAATAAATTGAAAATACTATAGATACTAAGAGCAAATGGTAAGTTTAAACATGTAAATGAACTCTGTTGCAATCAACACTAATGAAAAAAGACAATCTAAATATTTGGAGTTTTCAACAATTAAATTAGTAGCTTGGCTGTGGACAAGCTTAGCCAGGTTAAATCAATTTTGCTATACAAGCCATCCCTGTTATTAATGTTGTTGAAAAAACAGAAAGGGTAATATAAATATATATATAGTCATAACGTTTTTTGTTCAATTTTTTACACTTAAGGTGCAGAATAATGTTATGACTATTTTAAAAGAACATTATAGATAAAAAAAAGTGGATCCTTTGAAGGATATTTTTGTCTGAGTTCATTATATACATTGTTTTTGTATGTTCATATATAACAAGTTATAATTAGGTTTGACAAAGCCTCTTCCTCCTTATCTTTCTCTTTCCTCTGTCTGGCAACGGCGATAACTGGTTTGGCGTTCATTCTCCTCGTGGTCGCGGTAGCGTTTTCCTGGCCATGGTAAGCATATTTCGCTTTATTTTATTATTTTTTATGTTACGGCTGTTTTTTTATTTCATTCTAGGTCTTTTGTATTCGGATTCTTTGTATTTGTATTCGGATTTTTTGTATTTGATTCTTTTTAAATCTTCTTAAATGTATTTATATTTTTTATTCAAGAATTCTTCCATTTTCATTTGTTTTGTGCTTTTAGAGGGGATGACGGCAATTTTTAACGGATTTCGTTTGTCGTCAGCAGAAAAAAGCACAAATTAATATCATGAGCGAGCTTCCCTTCCTGACGAGCGGCTCGTTATGATATTTTTCAATTTTTTTGGTTTTTTCTGGTTTTTGCCTATTTTTGCCATTTTGTCTTTTTTTACTGTTTTTGAGTTTTTATCTTGTGTTTATAAGTTTGTTTTGATATATATATATATATATAGAGAGAGAGAGAGAGGGAGAAAGAGAGTGTAAATATCGTAAAAAGAGAGTGTTTTGCCTCTTATATATATATATATATATATATGGATTGTCTTTTTCCTAGTAGTAATAATCTAACTAGTATTGATACATTAGTATATAATCTAACTAACTTTTCGTATTTCATTTGTATGATTATTGATAAGGTAACATTATTTTATTTTTAATTTTAATCAATAGTTTAATAAGTGTATATATTGAATATGTTACTTGAGTTTTGATTGTTTGAAAAATATGTAACTATATATATATATGTATGTAACATCTTGATTAAAGGTGAAATGTCGAATATCTGAGTCAAGAAAAAGACGTTAGTTGATTCTGTCTTATTTCATTCCATTGTAGACAATAGTAGGTTGCTTTTCAATAGTTAAAATAATGATATTATACGAGTATCCATGACCAGACTGAAAAAGTTAACGCGCGAAGCAGCGAGACGTTGTTATTCGTTTACATGTTGGAATAAAAAAGGACAGATAGGAATGCGCAGAAAGTTTAAATACCCAGAGAAGGGAATTTCCCCGGAAAAGACTCGTGACTCGAAAAGAAAGTTGTAGTGCGCTTATTACAATGGAAGTAGAGGTAATTAAAATGAGGTGTCGTTAAAAATGATTTAAGAAAGTTTAAGAATTAAAATATCACACACACGCACATAAATATATATATATATATATATATATATATATATATATATATATATATAGGCTGAAACAAAACAACTACCAGTTTATTTCCCTCGTAATTGCAACCATCCCTATCTGGCTACACGACAGCCACGTAGGCATTTAGTTCAACACATTAGCTCAACGTTTAAGATAGAGCGGTCTGCTAGGTGGCTTAAGGAAAGACGAGAAGTTTGAGAAAAGGAAATAAATTTCATCACCCAAATTAATTTTTGCATTGAATTTGCAGCAATTATTTGTTATCGCTGCTAGTATTATTACAGTTCTTCTCCTTCTTGAAATATATTCCATAAATGTAATAATAATGATTGAAAATCTATGAAATATCATTACATTTCTGCGTGTTCTCGAAATAGCAGCCAGCACTTTTAACGCACGAATGCATTCTTCCCTGTCATTTAGTAAGCCCGGTTTACACTTGAGTAACATTGCATCAAATTCCTGATCTCAAAATTCGTTGAAAATTGTTTAAAGAGCAACTTTCTATACACTTTTATTTAACTTGATTTGTTTCGTGTTTATAAAAATGGAATTTTGTGATCATTTTTCACTTAGTTCCTGATGTTCTAATTTATAGATTTGTATGCTCCCGATGACAATTAACTATTTTAATATCTTCGGCATTTAATTGTCAGTTAACCCATTAATGTAATTGAATTGTGATTCCATCAACGTGGCGCCATCTGGTAGCGAATTTGAGAAAAGGAATGATTTCAAGATTTCATAATGCTCATAATAATTAATTATAAATTAAAGATTAAAAAGCAGAAAATTATCAAAAATAAAAAATCTGCTTTTTAGTACACTAATAAAAGTATGATTCTAAAATCTGTTTTTATTAAATTCATTTTTTCTTTGGCATCTTGAAGAACCAAGATGGTATGGGATCTTAAGTGTAGGGTGGATGCGAATATTCGTGTTTACAACTCGTAAAACCTGATGTATACTCAACGGTCACTGAATGAAGAATAGTGTATAAAATAAGTTTAGCTAGTTGTTATTGTTCAACAATCATTTGAACTACGCGGCTACATTGTTGTTTGTTCGCGTTATGGCCTTTTACGGATATATCAGCACCATTTGTTTTCATTTTGAGACAGCTTTTGTATAACGAATGCTTGATTGTATATTTATTTATTTCAAACAGGTGGTGGCGAAGATGATGGATATTATCAACATGTACAAAGCAGAATCCATGGAGCCTCAATCTAAACCAAGTGATCCACGCAGTGATCCCATGTGCCATGATTTCCTGGTTGTCCCCTGGCTGGATCCAGAGTACTACAGTGAATGCGACTATGTGGAGGACAGTACTATCGAAAAAGAATCCCAATAACACAGAGTTTTTTCTGATCAATAAATACCATGCCTGTGTTTTGTCTTTCTTACAATAATGAAATTGTTTTTATCAAATTGATAATAAACCTAAATTTAAACGAAGATTGATCCAAAAAAAATCTTACAAGTGTAATTAAAAATTATTCATTAACGTTAGACAGAAAATGAAAAAGAGAATTAGGAGGCACACTTGCCGATCACTCTTCCACTAATCATCAAACCTATTTTGGCATTTATGTGGACGCAAGACCAACTTGTTTAACCCGGCTTGGTAGAAGTCACGTCCTTACCCAATGAGCCAGTTCTCGGCAGCTGTTTTCACATCACTATTTGAAGAGAGCCTTGTCCCATATAAGTGTTTGGACTCCAGATTAGGTGCCTAATCTGGGATGTATGGGGGTGGCTCCAAACTTCCCACTTGAACTTCTGCAGCACTTCTTGAGTTTTGCGAGCCGTATGGGTATTGTTGTGCAGGAGAATGACACCATCACTCAACATGCCAGTGCGTTTGCGTCGGATGACTTCACGATAGCCCAGTGACTATTTCCTTTTTCCGAAATTGAATGAAACTTATTTGGAACAGTAAGTATTCTGTCAATTTCGGATAGGTTCTCTTCAGAGAGTGATGTTAAAACAGCTGGCATGTTGAGTGATGGTGCCATCCTCCTGCATGACAATACCCATACTGCTAACAAAACACAAGAATTGCCGCATAAGTTCAAGTGGGAAGTCTGGATCCACCCCCATACAGCCCAGATTAGGCACCCAATCTGGGGTCCAAACACTTATATGGAACAAGGTTCTCTTCAAATAGTGAAGTGAAAACAGCTGTCGAGAACTAGCTCAATGGGCAAGGACGTGGTTTCTATAAAACCGGGTTAAACAAGTTGGTCCTGCGTTCAGATAAATGCCTAAATATATTTGGTGATTATGTGGAAAAGATAATAGGCAAGTATGCCTCTTAATTCCCTTTTGTATTTTCTGTCTATTGTTAATAAATAATTTTTTACTACCCCTTTTAACCTTTCTCTGGATCCATCATCGTAGTAATAAGTGGTTAAAAGTGTAAAGATCGTTATGGTCTTCATAATGTTCGACCGAGGTCCAGCCGGAAGAATTTATTCTCCATTGATGACAGTATGAGCTTTTCTGAAAATCGTGTTTTAACCCGAGTGTCAATCGGGATAGTGACAGCGGCATTTTAGGTTTGGTTTAGTTATATTAACGTTCCGTTTTAAAGCAACGCGAGGGCTATTTTAGGATGGACCTCGTAATTTTGAACCGCGGTCAGATGACGAGGACGACACCTGAGCTAGCGCCCTCTCTCCAAGCTTCCACGCCACACCAACGGGAGGACATTTGGCGATTAGGTGTGATTTAGCGTGCAACAGGCCCCAAACACGGCGTTCTTCAGAGGAATCGGGTTTAGAACCTGGAACCCTCCGGCCCCAAGGCCGGGACCTTACCACCAGGCCACCGCGGCCTGCGGTATTTTAGGTACTGGTTAGGTTTTAGGTACTGCATGACCGTATCGATATTATGTGACTGCCAGCACTATAGTTTTCTGTGGATTGGAAGTCACTTACTTACGCTTTAGGAATATGTAACATAATATTTACCTTCATGTTCTTTAATCAAAAGTTATAAGTTAAGGAAAATCCGACAATAATTTATGGGCACCCTGTATCGTACCCCTTTTTCGTTAGTTCTAAGAATTGGGAAATTCCTTGGTTTGATTGGATATTTTAATGACATTAATAAGATATTATGAAACATAATATGAGACCATTTTTGTTCGGAACAATTCAGTTCTCAACAATTTTATTTCGAACTAGCCGCCTTCGGCAACCAGCTTGTTCGCCGGGGATGAGATTTCAATTGAATCTTGCATCATTTTATATTCATGGTTCCTTTAACAACGCAATTTTAAACTTCAGATTTTAATATATATATGTTCTTTTAGTGGACTGTTCATTTTCTGCGTAAATGCCCCTAATGCCATGTAATATCTAATGCATGGCTATTATTATTAACAGCCAGAGGGCTAATATTTTTAAATCAATCTCATTAGCGTTTTTATGTTTGTGTTTGGTTTTCCCTTTTCTTTTAAAATAATGCTTTTTGGATGTACAGATATATCCATCCTTTATCTCTTATTGGGAAATTTCGGGCTAAGAGAAGCTATATTTGGCAGAATGCAAGCTTCTTACAGAAAATTTTCACAAATATTTTGAATCAATTTCGAATAAAGTCCTTAGCCCTTGATAAAGTGGACTAGAATGGATTCCTTGTTTGTTTAATTCGATTCCATCTGAGTTTATCTTTGTTTTTTGGATACCTTTGAATGATTTTGATTTCCATTGTTCTTTGTTTTTTGTCTGCAGCTCCAATTGCGCGTTACTTAAACATTATATAAATTTTATTGTCTAAATTTTATTGTTTAAATTTTGTTATTTTGCTGATTCTGTTTAAAGTTTAAGTTGAACTTATTATTTTTTAAATTTATTCTACTTTTTCTAGTTGATTGTTTTTAAGCTCTAATATCTAATACCGTGTAATATCTACAGTACCATGCCATTTAATATCTAACTAGCTGCATGGCCCGGCGTTGCACGGGCAATCTTGAATAATGGGATATTCCCGGGCGGAGAGAAGTGAGATCATGTGAGGTCTTGGGATCCATATTTTCATATGCCCGGCTCCGTTTTTTTTTTCAACAAATATTGTCAATTACTTTCCCCAACAAATATAAATATTCTTTCAAATCTAGTCTTTTTATTACTAATTTTCATATGCCCGCATCCAGTTTATTTTTTTTTTACACATATTGTCGCTAATATAAACGTTACGTTTCCCCCAAAACGTAAAAAATCCTTTGAATCCTATATTGTTTAATTACAATTTTTAAATCCAACCTTTTAATTACCTTATAGCCCAGCATTTCTCGGAATCCACATTTTTTCATATTCCCGCCTCTGTTTTTTTCCCTACAAATATTGTCACTAAGCTTCCCCAACAAACGTAAATCTGTTTGGAATCCTCTCTTTTTGGATTACAACTTTCAGTTCTAGCCTTTTTACTACCTTAAAGCAGTTTGGTTTGAATGAAAACGCGAGAATTCTTATGCTTATAAATTAAAACAGATTAGCATGATATTTGTTTTGCAAAAGAAAAAATAAAACGAATAATAATGAGAAAAACGGATAAAAATGAATAAATATTTTCCCCCAACAAACGTAAACGTTGCGAAACACCGCACGAGAAAAAAAAGAAAGAAAAATGCACGAAAACGATTTTTTTTCAATTGTTAATTAATCCAAACACAGAATAATACAGAAGCTCGCTCAAAAAAAAAAGAATACCAACTTCCGTTAAATAAATAAAAAAATGCAACACCGGATGCGAAAAATAATAGTAGGGAAAAAAAAGAATCCGCCGTGAATGAATTCACCATTCTGCCAATAGATGGCAGCACGTCAATTCATTCATTTTGACGTTTTTAATTAATATCTTTTTAACTAATTGTAATTTCGGAATTTAATTGGCCTAAATGGATTCCATGGATTATTCCCCATCTTTTGGTACTTTCCGCGTGCTTCTCCGTTCAGCGGTTCGTGAGAAGATAGCCGGACATACATACATACATACATACGTTTGTTTACCTTCGAATTTTAATAGGATAGATTGTATGCTGTCGGCGCCAACTTCTCTTTTCTTATTCCTCTTGCACAATATGCATTTGATTTCAATGCTGAATTTGCATGGCGCATTTTATGTCCAGCGGCATGTCAGTTGGATTAAAACATGCTCATAAAAAGAAAGAAAACATAGCAACCATAATCATTCAGCTTACTTGATATTAGGGTGGAGCGAAAAAAACTTTTTTTCTTTTTTAAATTTATAATAGTGCGGAAAAGTTGCCTTTTGACGCGAAAAAGACAAAAATAAAATTCTTTGGAAAGCGAAACATGTCTTGAGGTACTGCAAGTACGATAAAGTTTCATAAATTTGAGAAATTTTGCTCGATTTTAACCTTATTCTCTAATTTCTTATTTGCAGTATAATAGCCCAAATCAAATATTTTGTATTTTTTATTCCTTTTTATCAATAGGAAAAAAGTTTTTAAAGGGTTTAAAACCTATTATAAGTTTATAAAATATTAATTATTAGCCATAAATGTGCAAGAAATCGACTACGGAAAAAAGAAAATATGCTATTTTTTAATCCGGAATTATTACTTCGTTGTACTTTTAACGGACGAAAACCGTTTACAAGTATTTTATACATCCTTGTTATTACTGTTGTGTAACAAAATTCGTTTTGTGTTTTGACAATGAACAGATAATGAATAAAATAATTTGCTTTGTTCCTTATTCTAGTATTTATTTGTCTATTGCTTGTATTTTTTCCGCGACAGGTTGTGTTTGAATTTATAATTGTATGTGAAATTGTGTATTCATATTAATATTTATTTGTAAGTTGAAATATTATATTTAAATCAGGGGGAGAATGCGAAGTACTTTGAAGTGATATTTGTTTGTGGTGCGAGTTCTTGCCAACTCACTAAATTTAATCTTTATTTTTTCTTACAGTCCCCTTTTTCTGTAGTATCGACATAAAAAGAACAGTAATAAATTAATATATTTACCTTAAATGCCTTTGAAAAAGGTCATGTTAATATACCTTTGTAAATATAGGTCGTTTTACCTTAGTTCTATCGGTAAGGATAGAATGTCGAGCATTTGTTTATAAAAGAACTTCTTCCCATTGACGAATTTGATCCAAAATTTGATACAGATATACAATTTGGACGTAAATACCAAATATAATTATTTTTGTTCGTTGCATTTTTTAAAAATATCTTGTTCACATACAAGCAAATAGCTCCAATTCCAAAAATGTTTCTTTTGAACTTGTGGCATCATAGCGGCATCTGCAAATATCCTGAATTGTAATTACATGCAGATTGGATCCGCCCTCTTTGTGATGTCACCCATCGACCAATAGCGACGAGCCTGTTACAGTATTTAAGGACTGATTGCTACTGTTCATTCTCTGCTCTTCCTCTTTTCTATAGTTTGATAACTAGCTGTATAATGATTTTTATGATTTAGTCTTTTAATTTAATTGTTGTTTCATTAAATTTGTTATTTCGTTATCGAGTAGTCTTGCTTTGACTTCGCCATCAGTTACGCACAATGGAGTACTTCTGATTTATGTGGAATACAGGTATGATAGATTGAGAAGCCGAGTAGGGTAATATCGCACTAGATTACATGCAGCACCTGAGTGTCAACAGTTCTATGTACCGACTACCTCAGCAACTATCTCGCCTCTGTCAATGCTGTGAAGTTAACTTGACCTAGATGTAGGTCTAGAAGTTACAAACTCAAAAAAGTCTACAAAGTGAAAAAATCATCAAAATCTATAGGTTGAATTTTTTGATGATGGTAATACTTTCACTTTATATGTGCTAGAATGAGAAAAGTAAGACTGAAGGAATAGCAGTGAGGTATTGAGGGTAATTGGCGTCTGGGTCATAATATGACTTTTTCGTCCCTGGTGGTCATTAGTGGCTTAGAATGTGTAAATGGCACAGAGTGAAGACGTATTTTCTCTCTCCAATACATACTACGCAAAAACGTGCTGACGTCTAGCCTACATGGCGCTTGTGACAACTATACCCCTGCCCTTCGTTGCTAGGCCGCTGAGAAACAGATATCTAGCAAAATGCCATTCTTACATCAGAAATACTGAAAAGACTTGCTGAAAGGTAGCATATATGACCTGAATTCCATAATCCACACCAAGTAGGTATGGAATGGATGAGTTGGGAGACACCTACTGAGGTGCTGATTTTGTTCCCCAAAAAATTTCGGGAGACGAGATCTTCTACTGAATCCATAGATGTCTTGTCCATCAACTGCTTCACACCACTGATGCGAATATTATAACTATGGATAACAACATGACCGAGCATTATCACTCATAACTAAGAAAAATATGCACAACTATTATTGTCTTTATTAAATCGATAGAATAAGAAAAAGGATAGAAAAAATATCTAAAAAAGACAAATCAACAATAATAGAAGCAATTTATTTGGTGCGCGCAAGTGCAGAATCATCCAGGGAAAAATTGCGAAGTACAAAGATATAAATACAAATTAAGGGAAGTTTTAATTGTGGTAGAGGTAAAAATACAATAATATTAACAAAAAACGAATGAAAAAGAAAGGAGAAGAATCTGGTAGATGACGTCATCAGAGGCCTTCCCATGCAGATTCAATATGAGAATAGGTATTCTGTCGAGGAAAAACGACTTTAAGGTCTAAATTTGAGTTTTCCTCTAAGGCCTGAACCTATTCCGGGACAGATTGGAAATAAAAACATTTATCCAAAAATAAGAAATTCAAAACAGTCTTTTAAACATAGTCTGAAAAAAGGGGCTTAAAATGTCTTACCTCTTTTGTTGTGGAATGCAGGAAAAAACGGCGCTCAAAAGTGAACTTTGTTTACAGGTGTGCGTATCTATCTCCATCTAGTGAGGGATACATTAACTAAAAACTTAATAATTTTTTGTTGCTTTTCATAAAGTTTTTATAATTTTTATTTTGTTTTTCAGTGTTTAAAAATTTTTTAAAATTGCTTTCATGCATTTTGTAATTTTGATTTTGATTTTTTATTTTATAATTCAGAGAAATATGCAGGGGAGTCTTTACTAAAATGTCAGAAGGTGTGGTATGAGTATTATAGCCACTTCCAGTGTAATGGAGAATTTGAGAAGTAAAAAATTAATTAAATAAAACCTGAGAGATTAAAAATTCTTTAACTCTTAATTTTAAAGAAATATACAGGGTAGCCGTTTAACTTTAAAGCTAACAGTTACTCAAGAAATGAAAGTAGCTGATTTGAGGGATCTTATTTTGGGTAGCGGGGCCCACAAAAATGATCCAGAATCGGTTGAAAACTTTCTAAGCTCGATAATGGAGGCAAGAAAAAGGAAGGAAGAGCAAAGCTATAAGTTGAAATTAGAAATAGCAAAGGTCGCTGCCGAAAGAAGACAGCAAGAGCAACAATTAGAATTGGAAAGAGCAGAGCTTGCTCGTAAACTATTAAAGTTAGAAAAAATAGTAAAAGCATGCATTTGTTGGAAATTTTACGATTATTAATTTGTTGTATTACATGTAATTCGAAATTCAAATAGTTTTCGAGATATTGAAGAAAAACTAAAAAAAGCGGGATAAAATACAAGATGGCGGCAAAGTTTGAGACCAATTATCTTAGAAACTATCGCATCTAAAATAAAAATAAAAGCATATGTTTGTAGGGAATTTTACCCTCTTTAATTTGCTGATTACATAAAATTTGAAAATTGAATATATTTCTAAATATTTAAGAGAAACTAAAAAGGGGATGAAATCCAAGATGGCAGCAACCTTTGAGACCCATTATGTCCAAGACTATTAAAGCCGGAAGAAAAATAAAAGTATGTATTTGCAGGCAATTGTATGCTCTTTAATTTCTTAAATAGCATGTCATTTGAAATGTGAATAGTTTTAAAGATATTAAAAAAACCCTAAAAAATATGGCGTCGCGAGCTCATCCCTCAGGACCGGGAACTTTTAGTATGTTCATCATAAGCCCCTCACGAACATGTGTACCAATTTTGAAAACTATAATATTTTTTTTGAACCCTTCGTTTACTGGACCATTGATTCAGGCTTCGTTGAGGAAAAAGTGAGTGGAGCAGTTGGATTGTCACAGAATACGGTATCTGTTTCAGCTGTAGGGCATGTTGTTGAATTAGAGAAGGTTTCTTCTGGAAATACCGCGATGTTGAAAACTGGAGTGAATACGGGTGATTTATGTTCGGTTGAAGATAGTGTAACCGGAGAACTTGGATCGTCATCAGCAGTGGATCTGAAGGATGATGGTTTTGATTTGAGGAAACTGAGATCTAATTGGTGTTTGAGAGAGAAATTATTGGTAAGCGGGGACCAAGAGGTTAAAAGAACAAGTGTGATGAGGGTGCCTAGATCGGGTTGGAGTCGCGATTGAGTTGTTTTGCCTTTGGAGTTGGAGGAAAGTTTGGTGAATTGTTTGAGACATTCTGATGAGGGAGGAGAATGTGATGGATCCTTTTCCGTCCAAATGATGGACAAGGTATTATCGCCACGTGTTAACTCTAAAGTGAAGGCTGGAAGAAGATAGGAGCTCATTTGGCGAGCTAAGCTACTGATGACCACCGAGGAGAAGCCGATCAAAACGTGGGAGTTGGATCCGGGAATTCACAGGTTGTTTTTCCGTGTTTACGAGAGATGGAAAGCAAGGAACTCCTTCACGTGTACCTGTCAAAGAGCTGGCTGTGGAACAATGATGTTTTAAAGGTACCCGACTAGGTTCGAAGAAAAAAATGTTTAAAATGCATGCACATAAAAGATTTACAGAGCTGAATTACAAAAATAGGCTTAAATAGTCACAATTAGAAATAAAAATTCATACATCATCTGTAGGTTTTGAAAATAAAAGGTTTTTTTCAAGAATTTTAATAAAAATGTCAATGTTAAGAAAAACAGCATAACTGAAAAAAAATATGGAACATATTAAATTTTAATTTCGCATGTGTACTTCTCAAACTATCAAGAATGTAATAGACCGCAATATAAAATTTATTTTAATAAATAAATATTTTATGAACATTCAAAGTTGGCGTCATTGATATTTTTGCCAAAATTATCCAATGTGTCAAACTGAAAGTGACTGTAAAACATGATTAAATAAAGCCATCATAAAATCTGCTGTCTATTACACCCTCAAAGGTTTTTGACACTTGTGTATCAAATTTCAATGAATTGTTTTGGAGATATCACGTTTTTCGTGGACCAATTTTAGTGAAATTTTAATTTTTCAGAAAACGCATAAAAAATATAATAATACATTAGTTCAAATAAATACCAAGGAATAAATCATATTCAAGGATTAGGAATAAAAACAAAGACTGTTTTAGAATCTTAAAAGTTGTGGCTTTATTTTTTGATCATAAAAAAAGTTTTTGAGTTTTTCTTCGAAAATCGCTTTTTTAACCTAGTCCTTAACCTATTAACCTATCCTAACCTTTTAACCTTAATATCCTTCAACGGAATAATTGATGAACTGTGATTCAACAGCATAATTTATGAACTGTGATTCAGCAGAATAATTGATGAACTGTGATTCAACAGAATTATTGGTGAACTGTGATTCAACAGAATGACGGAAGGACTGATGAATTGTGATTCCACAGAGTGGAAGTTTGAACTGTGATTCATCTGAGCAGACTAGAACTGTGAGTATCCTTACAAACCTTTCCTTTAACATAGGTTCCAGAATTGTAGAATGTCATCTGTGCTTTTGTATCATAAATATTATATTTGGTTAATTAATCAGATTATGAATTGAGTATTAGTGATTAATGGATATATTTAAGAGTGAGTTTAACTGAGTAATGTATCTCTGAAATTAGAGAATGAGCTCTCTTTATTTGATCATTGCGATCAGTCAATTATTTTCTACTGCTTTTGAATTACAGTAAACTACCTTATGCCAAATGCTAATTTTATGTGTTTGTATGACTTTGGCTTTAATTGAGAAAGATTCACGATAAGTATAGGTTTAGATTCCGGAATGTTTGAGAATGTTCTTTACTTTTGATTTAAATTTTCTTTTGTGTTTGTGTATTATTTGAAGCAATTGACCTATTTATATTAATCACTAGCTGTTACCCGCGACTTCGTGCGCGAAGAATTTGAATTGTTACTTTTTAAAATTCAAGAATGTAAATGTTTCGTTATATGTATAAAGGGGAAATTAAAAGTTCTGATGGTTGATAATACATAATTGGACGACTAACAGGAGTGTACTGCACATGTGTCTGCTGTTACAGTTAGGTAAATTGTTTATATATGATAACACACTTTTGTATACGACGTTTTTTGTTTCGCGTTTTTTGCACCGATGTAGAGGTTTAGTGGGCTGGACACACGCGAACATGCCACACATAGTTACCAACGAAAAAAATATGATTTTTCCATTTGTACGCCTGCCCCTTTGAGTGTCTGACCCTGAGCCTGGCAAATGCTAATTTTAAAGTGAATTGTTACCTTTTGAACTGGGATGGTAAATCCTTCGGTATTATCGGAATGCGTAGAATTTAGCACTCTCACCTCTCGCTATGCCAGTCATATCAGTAGCTAGTACGACTTTTGTCCTAATTGTGTAATTTGAAACCGTGTGCCATTGCGAAGTCTCGGTACATCGAGGTTACGTATGAATAGTTCTGGCACACCGAATTTTAATCTCAGCTTGTCGGAAGGTATCCCTGAAAATTCTATGGGGTTGAAGAACTCTACAGGATATGATTTTACTCGTTATTGCCCATTACCGTATCTACAGATAGATATTCTGTAATACATCCCTCCATTTGTGAAGCATTTTTTTTATTTATCTGACCTAAACTCTCATTAGTCAGTACCAAAATTACCCAATCAACAATCTCTATTCCTCTTATTAGCTTATAGGGAAGAATAAAACTTGCTTATCAGTTCCTCTGTACTGCGAACAATTTTAAAAAAGTCCCAATTTAATACACTGTTTGAATCTCTAGCAATCGGCAAATCTATTTGGCAACTGTATCAAGCGCCAAGTTCGAATCAGTTCTTTCTTTAGTAAACAAAACCTTGAATTCCGTGTTAATTGGGTTTATGCAATCCTTTCTTTTTAAATCGGTTGAAAAAGCTCTTAAAGCATTAAAATTCGAAATGGAACTATTGCAATTAGCTAAATCGTTTGGTTTAGAATTTAACCGCCAGTGATTATCCAAATCGTTTGGTTACAAATTTAACAGCCAAACAAATCTTGGATGTCGATAAAAAGAGAGATAAAGAATTATTTTGGCAACCTATCCACTAAATTAGGCTCTTATTTTAAGTAAACAATGAACGATATTTTCCTTTAGTTATAAATAACTTTAGTTTTTAAATTTTAATCCAAAAACTCTTGAAACTATATCATATCTATCATTAGTTTTCTGTTCTGGCGTCTATTTTTCAGTTATTATTCCACAAATTAATTATTTATTTCTTTTCTCAGAAAGGTCACGTGATGCTTGACTTTAAAAATAAGTTATTTCAAATGCTTGCACTTTTCTGAAGAATCACGTGACATTTCATTTTGTTTACGCATTCCTTAAGGATCACGTGACAGTTGATTGAAAAATAAAGTAGTAATCTTCTTAATTATTTAATTATCTGTAATCAAAAATAATGAATTTAACATGATGTCACCTACCCTATGTCCGTTCCTGGGTTTCAAGCTACAACTCTGCCAATTTTCATCCAAATCGGTTTAGTAGTTTTGCCGTAAATGCGTAACAAACAGACAGACATACTTAAACACACAGAAAAAAAGGTGAACTAGTTCAAAGTGTAACCGTTGCCTAGCAATGGAGTAGCTATAAATCTTCGTTATTTCAAAATCGTTTGCACGTTTTAAAAAATTATGGAACTTTTAAAAATTAATAACAATCGAAGGAAAAATGTCACAGAAATAACATTGATATCATCAAAAAGGTAAAAATTTGAACTTTAAGATGGTATAAAAATATTTTTTGTCGGACAATTTGCTCCGAAGTTACGACGGAAAAACGGTTTCCGTTAATTTCTAATTAACTGTCTGTTTAATTAACTTTTGGACTTAGAAAAGTTCATAAGTGTCTTCCCCTTGTCTTAAATAATAAGTGTACAAAATTTGGTTGAAAACCGTCCATTGGTTTAGGAGAAGATGTGGAACATAGCCACATACATACCCACATACACACATACCTACAATGACTTTTATTTATATTAAGATTTACTTATTTTCGGTGTTTGAATGTGTTTCTGTGTTAAATTGAGCTATTTACATTAAGTGATAATCTCAAAATATTATTTCCAACAGATTAAGAAGTAAAATACTATTATCATTAAAATTTTATGCTTTCACTCAAATTCTAAAACATTATAGTTGCAAACTATATTTAAGTATTTTTAAGGATTTATGTGTTTCCTTGAGTTCAAATTTACTTTGAATTTAGTTTAGGTTCCGGGATGAATTGCGAGACTTCTTTGCATCTGTTTAATATTCTCTTTTCTGCGTGCGAATTATTTTAAATGAGTGTTTGTACTTTCCTTTCAGTGAATTTATGTTGTGTTTTGCTTTCAATGAACTTTTGTAGTGTTTGTGTTTGACCGGTTTATAATTCCATCATTTTATTTGCTGTTCTTTAATTTTTAACTTTAAATGAACCTATGATGTTTTAAAATTTGAGTGAAAGCGTAAAATTTTAATGACAATAATAGTTTACTTCTTAAGCTGTTGTAAATAATATTTTGAGATTATCATTGAATTTGATTACATTTTTTTTAAAGTTAAAGAATGTTCATATTTTTGTGCCTGATGTGTACTGAATAGGGAGTAGCGGCTATCATTTCATACACATATTTTCTGTTTTGTTTGTTTACTTTATCGATGAGTATCTGTTAACGTGTTGAATGATAACTGTGCTATATAGATGTGTTTTGATCCTCAATGTCAGATTGAAAATCTGATGATGTTTCAATCTTACGTGAAGGGGGGGGGGGGGTAGTGTTGGGATTCTCAATCGCACTCGTAACCTTTTCCATCTCTCTGCCTTCGCCATTTTTTGCTCCGCTTCATGTCCGCCACTCTGTTTAAATAACCAAAAGGTTATAGTCTCAGGGGCATGAAGTGGTGTTCTGATCTGTCCTCCCCGAAGGTCGGGGATTGTTTTTTTTTATTTTAATCGGTCGTTTTGCGAACTCGAAGGGTGAGTAAACGCTTTCGGAAGGCGCCGGTGAGTGCGGCCAGGATCCCAACGAAAGTTCCAAAAGAGGTGTATAATTTTTGCGTGGCTCATTACGAGGGTCCCGACGTATTTTTCTATTTGTGCTGTTGCTGGCCGTGAAGGGTCGCAACAATTATTTCCATATTGCTATTCTGTCTGTACTCAGTGTTTGTCTCGTCCTTTATGTTATCATTAAAATAAACTGTTTGCTATCATCTATGGAGCTTTGGTAATCCATTTAAAAGAACCAACAACACTATAAAAAAGGCCACGATCGCTACAATAACCTTTTGAGTAGAATGATAAAACTTTGATATAGTAAAAAATTAAATGACATGAAAACAGAATCACGACGTAAATATTGCAATGTATGTGTGGAGACAATAAAGTCATTGGCTATGTCTGTATTGATCAATATGTAATATTTCATTACTTTTGTAATATTAACGTAAAGGAATTTATCTTTTCCTTCCAGCTTGTTTCGTTATTTTAGTAGGTCATATTATTTTTTACTTAGAACTGCTTATATAGAGATGAAATAAAAACGAATAAAATATATAGTTTGGAAAGTGGGGCCCAGACAATTTCATCGCCAAAAGGCCCCTGCTGGTTTAATTGGGCATGTATGCACGAGCCAAACCTAGTTACTGATGCTGTTCGTACATTTTTTAGACTAATTTGTTTTGTAGGAAAAAAATCGCCAATCTGGGAAAACTTATTTTCGCAACAATTAGGGGAAAGTGGTGTAAAATCGAGTAGTTAAGGTTCGAAGACCTGTTGGAGTTAAAATATTCGATATAGAGCTTGTCAAATTATACTAAAATAATCACTGTTTATCAGAGTACAATATATTTTCCACAAAAGTCAAACTTCATTACTTTTTTTTTAATGATTTTTTTAAAATAAAAAACGTGAAATTACCCGGGATTACCGTTTAAAAAAATACCGTAAATAAAACCGTATTTTACCGGGTACACATGTTAACGTTATGGGAAATTAGAAAACTTGATTTTCAGTGAAAAAGTTGCAATCATTTTTAAGTTATATGACAATAATATTAAGAATATTAGTTACAAAATTCACATGAAAGGCAGTTTTCGTGGGCACAGCAAAGATAGTTTTTACATTGGGTTAAGCCTTCTTTTTAATTTAAATTACCAAACTCATAATTAAAATATAAACAATCAACGTCTTATGTGTTTTTGTCGTCTTAATCGAAGGAATCATCAATACTAAATGTCCCGGTCTTACACCACTTGGAGTACCTGGTTTTACCCCGAGTGCAGAGATTATAAAAAGCAAAATAGAACCGCCCAAGTTTTGGAGTAAATCCTTATTGTTTGACAGGGTATAAAAACTTAGTAAACGTATAATAAGCTGGACTAAATATAGTTTTTATTTCTGTAATGATTTTAAGTTAGGATAATTTTAAATCAAACGAATATTAGAGAGTTGACGTCTTAAAACAAATAAACCTTCGCAGATGCAGTGCATTCAACAGCTACAACGCGCCACTATAACTGTTCCTTTTTCTTGACTAGTAGAGTGTAATTCAGTATCTGTCTGCTAGATAGGAAAAATAATAGCGCCAGAATCAAGAGTACCCGGTTTTATCCCACGGCCCGGTTTTACCCCGCTCTAACCAACATTTTTGAAAGTATTTTATAAGTTATCGTTTGCTACCTAAAAGTTTTATTTGCATGCAAAATGGCGCTTTTATAGAAGCGATGCATGAAAGGCTTCGTTTTTTCTCTTTCCGAAGACTTTGTGCTGAGCATGGTTTTTTCGATTTCTAAAGCTATGGCAGTCAATATTGTTAACAACGAAAGAAAAAATCGTCAAAGTTTGCCTTCAAGTGTAAAAATTGTTTCAAATATGCATCCAAGGGGAAAAAAATCGATGAGAGGCTGTCTCTGCGAAACGGCCGCTGGGATTGAGGGGCATAGACCTACTCACCTTTCTCAATTGTGACTTTCTGGGACTAAAGTAGTTCTATGTGACTATTAACTCTATAGTGACTATTAGTCTCGTGTGACAATGTGACTCTATCTATGTAAAATTCTTCTTGATTTTCACCAACTTTGCAACTCGACTATGACTAAACCGTAATTACAAATTCTAAAATTACTTTTGCAATCTTCAATGTCTACCTTTCTCTGTTAAATGAAACTAAATACAACTCTCTATGTTGTTCGGTTGCGGATCTATAAGCGTTTAAAAATACCACGAAATTCGACGTAATTCAACAATTCTTGTGTAATATTTCGCGCGATCGATGAATGAATAGTCTCCGTTCGAGCACATCGGTCGCTATGACGTCATCAAAGTTTTTCGTGATTTTTACCAACTTTGCAGCTCGACTGTAACTAAACCGTAATTCCAAATTCTAAAGATATTTTTTCAAACTTCAATGCCTACCTTTGTTTGTTAAGTGAAACTAAAACCAACTCTCTATATTATTTGGTTGCGGAGCTATAAGCGTTTAACTTTAGGGCGAAAAGCGTAAAGACCAACTCTTTACTCACGATGCCATCAATTAGTGAAATTGTAGAAAAAGAAAGTAAGTAGTCTTAGTTGCAAAAGAAAGCACAAGAAATGGGTATCCTTTACTGATATTCCTGCTAAATCTCCTTATGCATCATCCATGGATTTTTGATCTTCTGGACTTTTAAAAATCGCATTATACAAACGCTGACCTACAACCTTGTGTGGACTTCGAATTGGGTTTTTGGTTTTAAGCTTTTCAAGTTCACTAAATATTTCGTTTTTAAAATTTCTAATTTTTTTTCAAAAATGATTATTAGACATTTAACTGATCATAAATATATAAAGGGAAAAAAATTAGCGTTTTTTTTATTTTCAAGAAATTTGTGGTTTCACAGTGAAACCAATGAACGGTAACGGGCTGCATTTCCTCCGAATAAGTTATCATCGAATGCATTTAATTTATAAGTATACGAGAGTATTCAGGATATTCAACATTCATAAAATTCAATTTTACTTTCCAAGATTCAATTTAAAAAATATCAGTATGTGCAAGAATCTTCATCCTTTTGTTTCTCTTAGAGATCCAAAGCAATTTAGCTTTTGCAATGACGATATCTTTGTGAATACTAACGGTATTGAACTGGAATTTTTATATAAGTTGGCCTATATATCTGGCTTTTAAGTTATGAAAGACAAATTACGCTACGTTTCGCCCATGCGCAGTAAAAAAATGCTCAATGTGTGGTTTCACTGCGAAACCAATGAACGTGAAGGGGTTAACGGTGCAAGAGTCATATTTGGCTATAATGCGCAAGATATATAGTTAAAAAAGTAAAAGAAATCTAGTAGTAGAGTATTTAAAAATGCTTTAACCCTTCAGTAGGAACATATGCCTTTTAGGCATGTGAGTTTCACTTTCTTGCCGCCAGGTGCCGCCCTGACAGTACAAGGCTGCCCCCCGTTCTAGAATTCCTCAGTAGTCTATTAACCCTTTCCGGTGCAAGGCATTAAATGTTTTGAAATATGATGGAAAAACATCATGAATGGGTTTAGTTTATTGCCAAGACATAGAATCTACAAAAAAAAAAAAAAATTAACTTGCATCATTCCGCGGGCGGCGATACCCCTTTGGGGACACCCCCTCATATGAGGACCCCTTTAGATACAGGCCCTGGATACAATCAAAAAATATTCTTCAATCCTAAAGAAAATCATAAATTAAAACTTCAGAATATTGGAGGAAAATTGTCGAGTGAATTTTCTAAAATTGTAAACGGCAAGAACTCGAAAAATTTCCTATCTCTGAGTCAAGGAATTTTCGCATTTTTATTCTCTAATATTTCCGATTCGAAATCGAAATTTCATTGTGCTGCCATCTACATTCGGAAAGGAGTACTATTAACTGCCTTTTCGTGCATCTTTCCGGGTTTCAAAGTGGATTGGGAATTTTTAAGAAAATTTTAAAGTTGGTGTCCTCTTCTGTGACCACTGCCCCGGAAAGGTTTAACCATGGCAATGAGACCGTCGCTGTCTCCAAAGTCGTCCCCGATCCAATGTAAGTATCCTCTTTTGTGATAGTTACAATGCTTATTTGGCATATGTTCCTCTTAATGAAGTTGGATTTCCTGCCTTACAAGCATGTGCTCCTCTTAGCATACATTGTTTTGCATGCCTTTTCGACATATGTTACTTTCAAGGGGGGGGGGGTAAAATGCCGTTTAGGCATATGTTCCACTGAAGATGTTTAGTACGCCCTGCCTGAAAGACAGATCTTCCGCTAAGAGATACATTGTTTTTTTCCTGTTTGAAATAAAAACATTACTCTACTGAATTTTTATTTTCTACCATCAGACTTAAAATGGATTCGGCGTCCCAGTAGTCTTTTCGGAGAGAACCAAAAAATTGTGGCCCTCACACATTGCTCTATAGATGAAGAATTGATGATTCAGAAGACTCATACGTCCCAGATAAAGATGACCTTATTGTTTCTTCAGACGAATATGATTCTGATGAATTGGAGAACTTGGAAGCAGAATTGCTTACTGAAAAAAATCTGATGGTTGAAGGAGAGATTCAAGAGGAAGGATCTGAGCCACAAGCTGAAGAGGAAGGACCCCAGCTGAAACTTGAAGGCAGCAGACAGAGAGCAAGCGATTATTATGGGAAACAAAAATGTTTCACCTGGAGTGGATGCCCCGTTCGTCTAGATGCCAGCGAAACAACCACGACAAACATAATCAGGGTCTGCTGTTCTTCTTTGGAAGGGCCAGCTCGACAATTTGGAAAAACACCAAGACAAATTTGGGATCTCCTGTTTACACCTAACTTGACTGAAGAGATAATAGAACATACCAAAACAAAATTACGTGCTATGCGAAGCAAATTACAAAATCAAGATTCTGTTGCCTATAAAAATATGGACAAAGACGAACTGGATGCCTTATTTGCGATAATATATTATTGTGCTCAATTTTCAAGTGTTCCCGGGAGAGCCTCAAGTCACTCTTTCCCACCACAGTCACTGGTAGACCAATATTCCGCGGTATAATGATGGAAAAAATTTGCTACGTTCTGTTTAGAGCTCTCCGATTTGAATATTCGACCACGCGATCAGCCAGGTTGACCGAAGACTTTACTATCCATGTTATATAATTATGACTCGCTCTACTGTTAAATAGGTAGGTGTTCCTCCTAGAGTATGTCTGAAAATCCTGCATAGAAGACAGGTGTTCCTCCTCGAGTATGTCTGAAAATCCTACATAGAAGACGGGTGTTCCTCCTAGAGTATGTCTGAAAATCCTACACAGAAGACGGGTGTTCCTCCTAGAGTATATCTGAAAATCCTACATAGAAGACAGGTGTTCCTCCTAGAGTATGTCTGAAAATCCTACATAGAAGACAGGTGTTCCTCTAAGCGTATATTTTGTGTCTGCCTAATAGGCAGGGAGTTCCTTTAAGAGCGAATTGAAAACACGTTCCTACTGAAGGGTTAATTAAAACCAAGGTATTATTTCCCAAGATCTCAAATATAAATATACAAAACAAAATCATAGTACATCATAAAAGTAATATTTAAAAACCCGGAAAAAACAAACTTAAATTAAATGGTAAAAACCAAATGCCTTCAAATACTTAAAAAGGTTTTGGTGAGGATGTTCACCCATCAGGACTTGCATTTCCAATGACGATGAATTAAAAAAAAACGCTTACGGTGAAGCCTAAAATCAGGACACTCAATTAAAATCTGAACAACAGTTATGTTCGTTTGGCAACTAGAGCAACTGTGGACTTCGGAAAGCTGTTCGAGAGGAATGGGACAAAATTCCTCTTCCGATACTACAAAAGATATTATCGTCATGAAAGTTATGATGTAGAAGGATAGTTGAGTTAATGATCTGTAAACACCCACCTGAAATATGTGCGAACAACCTCTGTATAAGGAAGAAATTAAATATGTATTGCATCTACAGTGACCTTGATAACTTTCGCCTGAAATGACAGAAATTTCCGTAATCCATGTTACGTGATGTTTTGGAAGAAAGAGTTAAGAGAATCAGCACCATTTAAACAGATGGGATCTCTTCTTTAATTCATTCGAGGTAAAAGACCTTTGTTGACGTTCATTTGGTTATCACTGAGTTGTGAGTGTCATATTTAGCTAGCTGGAAGCGTTTACTCTTCCATCACACAGGTAATAAAAATTTTATTTGTTTCAAGTTTAGTTTAGTTACACAATAAAGTATCGTTTATACGTTTCTCAAGGGACTGAGAAAAAACGTATAAATGAAAAAAAAAACCGTATAAACGAAATTCACAAAATTACGAACAATTTCGTAATAACCAACAATAAAAAGTCAAAGGTAAATTTAAATACAACATGAAAATGAAATACAAGAGGTATTTAATACAAAACGTATTATTCCGGATTTAATGTACAACTAGTACTGCTATTCATATTCATTCAGCATTTACAAAATGTATTTTGTTATTTCACGTTGTAGGGCTTTTTTCGAATGCACGGAAAAAAGTTCATTGTGCACAGTTAAAAGAGCCATCTTAACTTTATCATTTAAATCACTGCTAATGAGGTATTCTTGCATGCTGTTAAAACCCGCCAAAGCTTGCTGAAAACTTGGCAGAGGCTTTTCAGTGAAATTATCCTCTTTTTCATTGCTAGTTTCCTCATTGGCGATCACTTCATCGATTGTTAGAAGAGAACATGTTGCAAGTTCTGAATCACTTTGCACAAATTCTTCAAATGCAGTAACATCACTTAAATTTGACCAGTTTTCTGGAGGAACAAAATGATCAGATTCGGCGTTTTCAATAGGATTGACATCCACTGGAGTTAAAAATACGCCAAGAACGAAGCAGTTTTTTATCGTTTTCTGTAAAACATTTTGTCAAGCCATCATTATGAAATTCAGAGCTTGCAAGACGTCAGTTTTCATATTTGTGGTGGTCTAAACTGGCGATAGCTGTTTCCACCAAAAGTTTTCGATAATGTTGTTTCAGGGATTTTATTACTCCTAAAACCAGTGGCTGCAATTTGTTGGTACAATTTGCAGGGAAGAACTTGACAGTTATGTTCTTTTAAAAGTCCGTATCAGGTGGATGAGCTTTACACTGATCAATGAATAAAATGATTCACCGTTTGTGTTTTCGCATTTTATCATCTAATCCTTTTAACCGATCGGTAAATAAAGGCATGGTCATCCATGATTTTTTATTGCGTAGATACTTTGTTGGTAATGTTTTCGCATTTATGAAGCAGAGGGGCTTTTTTGATTTGCTAATAATCAAAGGATGAAATTTTTCAGATCCATCTGCATTGGAACACAATAACACTGTCAATCGCTTTTTAATTTTTTTTCCACCATGGCACGTATCCGATTTGATAGCAAGAGTTTTAGATGGCAGATTATAAAACAAACCTGTTTCATCTGTATTGAAGATGTCTTTTTGTTCATGTCCTTTTATCAGATCTGGCAAATGGTTTTGAATAAAATCATCCACTGTTTCGCAAGCAACATCCCCAGACTCCCCACTTACAGTTTTGCCTGTTATGCCGTGTCTTAATTTAAACTTGTGAAGCCATCCTGAGGAAAATGATGCATCGCATTCCACACTCAGCTTCTTCGAAATTTCTTGTGCTTTCTCATAAGCAAAGGATCACGGATGCGAATTTTTACACTTCGACGCTGATTAAACCACTGTAAAAGCACTTTTTCTACATCAGCGAATTTTCCGCTTTAGACTCGAAGTTTTTTTGAAGCACTAGAATCACTTTGATGATGGCTTTCCTCGATGATCTTACGCTTATAAATTAGCGTATTTAAAATTGAAACTGGTAAACCTAATTCTTTGGCAAGATCCACTCTCTTTAAATGTTGGTCTCGATCCACTTTTTTTAAAACACAAATTTTTTCCTTCACCGACAGAGATTTTCTATTGCGCGAAGTCATCGTGAACCGCTAGTGAACCATAAAATCCAGACACTGAAGCTGATAGGAAAAGACTCTGCTGGGCCCCGGGAGAGCACAAAACAACCCTTATTTGCAAAAAGTGCGATGTTCACATTCCTCCGGGGTACGGTTTTTGTTCACATTCCTCAGTGGTACGGCTTTTATTCACATTCCTCAGGAGTACGGCTTTTGTTCAACTGGAAAGGTTTTGGTCACGGTCGCGTGCCTTTTCTAAGACTGGACAATCGGCAGGTGGGAATCTGAGGTTGAAATGCGCATTTTCTATCTTCTTGAGTTCTTGAAAAAAACGTATAATTGAAATTTGAGATTTCAGGAAGACGTATAAATGAAATTATTTAACGTTAATATGCATTGAATTTTGCCGGGACCATTCAAAAAACGTATAAATGATAAAAACATATAAACGGTGCTCCATTGTATTTATATCCCACTTTGAACCAACAAGTGGGCTATTTCGGAACAGACTTGTAATTTTGAAGAGCAGTTAGATGATAAGAACGACGCCTGAGCTGGCACCCCCTCTCTAAACTTCCGCACCACACCGATACCCGTCCATTTCTGTGGACTCTAGGCCCTATGGGTGGGTCGGTGGATGTGGGCATCACACCGGCAGGAGGATGTTTGGCTCCCTACGTGTGATTTAGCTTGCAACAGGCCCGCAAACACGGCGAATCTTCAGGGGAATCGAGAGTCGAGCCTGGAGCCCTCCGGCGTCGAAGTCGAGACCTTACCACTAGGCCACCGTGGCTTAGATTCGTTTCAGAGTAGCTAATTATTCACAACAAAACTCCTCAAAGCGCAACCTCGCCTGATAGTAGAACTTTTCAAAAAATAAAATCGTGTTTTACACCAGATGTTTGAAAATTCCTCTGAGGAATTCTTACTCTCCCTTTTATTCCACTTGTGAATGGTCAAATTAGCTCCTTTCCTCCTAAAAGGAATCAGTCAGTTTTCACTAATTACTTTTTCCCCTTTCCTGTCCTTTCATTGTGATGCTTATCACAAACAATCCATCAATGTCACAAACAGATCATTAAATGGGCAAATAAATGCTCGAGAAATATCCGGAGCAACAGAACTTTTCTGATGCTTATCACAAACAATCCATTAATGTCATGAACAGATCATTAAATGGGTGAATAAACACTCGGAAAAAGCCGGAGCAACAGAATTTTAATCCTTTAAATGGCCATTTTTTCTAGTAAGAGTATAATAAAATAACTTTGGAATTGCGATTAATTTAAGAAAAGAAATTCATTTAGCTTATTGGATGACATTAATTTTTTTATTAATTATTTATATTAATTAATAATTAATTACCAATTGAAGACACTTCGTTATGGTTTGAGATAAGAAACTGGAACATCCAGGCTTTCATTCCATCCAAAAATTTGATTAAAACTTACGACAAACCTTAAAAATTACATTTAAAAATTGATGAATTTGGTGAATAAGGCCTTAGAAAGGGTTAATACAGCACAGCTTTGAAGAAGAAAAAAAACTTTCCCGCGTTTTTAGAAAAGATGATACAAAGTGAAAAAACATGTTTCAAACGTTTTTAAAAAAGGGTAATTGGAGGATAAATTATGGTGGCATAAATTCACTCTCAAAACTAACATAGCTTTGTTAGACAGTTTGACTCACGACATCAATCTGAACATGAACCAGCTTAGAATCCACGATACTCCAATCCCCAAATATTAGTCTTCTGCATTATATATGTATAAAAAGTTAAGGTACGAGGCACAGAAAAGAGGTTACTTTCTCTTATGCCGATGGCAACGATCGGTTTGTTTACAGAACAAAACCGGTAGCCTCCACCAGTTGTGTATAACTTCACAGTCATAGACAGATAATAAAGATCATACAACTATAGCCAAAATTTAAAAAGTAAGGTAATAAAAGCAATCCTAGAATAATTCGAAGGTAAGGAAAAGCAAAAAACAAAACAAGGAATCCATTCTAGTTCACTTTTTCAAGGGCTAAGAACTATTCGAAATGGATTCAAAAGAATATTTGGGAAATTTTCTGTAAGAAGTAAGCCTTAAGCTAAACAGAGCTTCTCATAGCCCGAATTCGCCAAACACAGATTCCAAGGAGGCTAATCCACAAGATCAAACATCAAACGAAAAAAGAAATTACAACACACAAAAATCAAAAACGCTAATTTCGTTACCTTCGAATTACTCTAGGATTGCTTTTATTACCCTCCTTTTTTAATTTTGGCTATATTTATATGATATTTATTATCTGTATATTGTTCTCTGTTTTTTGTTTAGCTGCTGCAATTGCGCGCTTCTTAAACATTGTCGTAATTTTTTCTAACTTTATTTCTTTCTACAAAAAATTCTTTTGTTCTTTTAATTTTATTGTATGCTAATTAAAATATTTTTTCGTGTTCTAGTTTTAAATTTTACTTCCTTTTAAAAAAACCTTTTTTTAAATTTTCATAAATTTGCTATATTTTTTCTTGTTCATTGTTTGCATGCTTCATAGTCATAGCCTGTTACTATATTCGTTCTGGTGTAAAATAACTTTTTCTAGAAAAAAATTGAGTTCATGATGAAGAATTCGCAATATTTCTCACAGAATAATGAAACTTTGGATGAAATGATTCAAAAGAGATCAGTTAGAAATGAAGCAGATGGGCTTAGGCGATCCAGAGAACGTTTAAGATCAACGTCAAAATAGTTTAAGACAGCAAAGATTAAATCGTGTCAATTCACAAATTGAGGTGAACACCATGGAGATTACTATTGTGAACACTGTAATTGGCTACTTTTCTGTTATGCGCACGCCACTTGGCGCCTTTTCTGTCTTGGCGAATTTTCTTGGAGCGCTGAATCGTTAGATTTGTTCTAGAAGCATCAGGAAAATCACGGTAAGCATAAAACCGAGCGCAGATCAAAATCAATTACTTAATAAAAAATAACTCAGATTGGTCTTAAGGTAGCCTAAGTAGAAAACCCATTTTCGACCAAAAATCACAAAAATTTTTTAATGTCTTAACTGAAAGCCTATTCTTTTAAATTTTCAAAACAATTTTTATTTTACATCTCTGATGATCAGAAGTGGAATTAGACACATTTTAGTAGAACTTAACAGATGAAAATAGAATAGTAAACAATACGATAAAGAAGAATTTTTCATTGTTTTTACTTAAAATATTTAAATTTCATTGTTTATTTTAGTTTTGTACTATTTTCTCTATACCAGATACTATTTTGGTAAAGTGTGAATTTCTCTGTTTTCTACGAGATTGTTGAAAATTTAGGCAATTTTCAGTAATTGCTGTAGCGAGCCGTCCACAAATGTTGTCACGCTTGGAGGGGGGAGGGGGTTCGTGAAATTGTGACAGTTTGTGACAAGGGAGAGGGGGTAACATTTTGGTTAAAATTAAAACATTTAAAATCAGTAAATTAAATTTCGAAGTTATTTTGAAATTATCAGAATTTGGGGATATTTTTTTAATCTTGGCTAAAACAACTTTCATGTGATTTTTTCTCACTTATATTCCTTTCTTTTCGAAAAATGCATTCAGGGTAGGTTCTGAGAATATGGTAGCAGCAGAAATTCTTCACCATTAGAAGAAAACCTCTCCGTCACACACTCGATTTTTTTTTAAATTTAATCTGTTTAAGAGTATTTTGTAAAGTAAAGATAAGATTTAAAGCAAAATATATAAAATTCCAAAATACTACTGTTTTCAATTGCTCTTTTATATTAATATTTTATTACTATTGTATATTAATTAGGTTTTTTGTTGTAAACCTTTATCTTATTTCATACAAAATAAGTACACATATAATCATTATTATTGTTATTCTCACAAATGTCATTAAAACACATAGTTAAAGTTTAAAAATAAAATTTGATATATGATCTATAACGTAGTGCTTTGTTTCTGAACTGCAAGTATATGTTTATGTAATATAGCGTGACATGTGACAAGGGGGGAAGGAGGTATGGTAAAGTGTGACACTTTGTGACAAATGGGGGAGGAGGGTTAAAAATATTGAAAAAAAGTGTAACATCATTTATGTAACATTATTTTGATAATAAACGTACGAAAAGCACATAAATTTTACTTATAACCAATATTAATCACTAAAAGTATCTCCAGATCAGCTAGCTTGCATATAAATGTTATTTGACTGAAAAAAGATATTCAAATCTGTCGACGGCGGCTGAATGGTAGATAACGATAACGACTCATGATGCTCAAGAAAACGACTAAGAAAAAAATTCCAGCCCTGAAATTTTTTTGAAATGAACCAAGTGGGTAAAAATGACGGACTAGTCTACAAAACTGGGGAGTATTGAAGAAAAATTCTTTTTTATTCTCATAGTAAATTAAAAACATAAATTTTAAACTCATTTTTCTCGAAATGTGATTTTTTTCCAAAAGTTTCATTTTTCAAACGCGTTAACTAAAATTCAATTTAAAATATCAGCCTGAAATTTGACATACATATTATTTATTATACTGTCTAGGTAATGAACCAAAATATAAGTGTAATGATGTTCCATTAAAAAGTTATGGAGCTTCTGATGTTTGGACAAAATCCAAAATTTTTTTAACAATTCATGATTTCACACTTAAACACTTATAATTTACGTTTTATGAGACATTGTAAAACTTTTTCTTCAAGACCTAGCCAGTAGTTGAATTACTACATATACTAAAGCATTTTTCATTCTGGTCATTTGTTTTTGAACGCCAGTGTTTGAAAAAAAGGTAAAATTCAGTGCAAAAAATTTTCAAATATTTAAAAAAACTTTTAACTATGATTTATAAAGTTTTAACATAAATGCCATGTAAAAATACAAAAATATTGCTTCAAATATCATTGAAAAAAAGGGCCTCCGAACGTAGTCGGATACCTTAAAATTAAATGAAAAAACTAGAATAAAAAGTAATAAAAATGAAATCATTCTTAGAATCCGCAATAATGTATTCCACAAGTTCAAACATCACTCCTCTGTTATCAACAGAAAATAACTCAGATGGATCTTCAGATTCCAAAATATAAGTAATACAAACGAGATAGTCAGCCGTAAGTTTGGCTTGATGCTTCGAAAATTTCCTCATATACTTCTTTCAGTAACCACTAATTCTAAAATGCTGAAAAGTTTTTGGTAAATTTGGTAGTGAAATTTTGGCTTACTTGGACAGTACTTTTATACTTTCTCATGAAAATATTGTAATCGTCAAAAAATTATACAGTAAACTCTCTCTATAATGATATCCGATACAACGATAAATCCCTCTACAACAATACAATGTTGTGGTCCCGGTGAATTCGCATAGAACATAATGTTATTCTCCCCTCAATATAATGATATTCTGTACAGCAATAAACCCCTGTATAACAATGTTTTTTTAAAAATCTAAACACCATTTTCTTCCTCTGTAACAATATTTCACGGAGGATGAGCAAACGGATAATGACGGAAATTCCAAAAATGGCGAAGTTTCAGATGCTGCAGAATGTGTTTTGAGCCTTCAAAAGTCTTTAACTGAGTTTGAAGAAAAAAGTGGCAAAATGTCTGGAAATAATTTAATAGCGGATGAACTTCGATGGGTTTTACGGCTTTTGCAGGAGTTACTGAAGAAGATATTCAGTCTAAAATCACAGCCGAAATGGAAAATGATAATAAAGAGGACGATGATGACGATACAGATCCATCGCAACCTTTCTTGACATCCCAGGAACATCTTCAATCAGTTCAATCTCTACGGAAATTTTTTTCAAGCCTTTATGATGATGCTTTAACAACCATTAACACTCTGATGATGCTTTTTTTGCAAAATGTATATTGTTGTATTGCGTCCACAATAAAACAACCAAAATTAAAAATTTTTATATCGTAAATATATCGCCCCTCGATATAACAATACATCTCTCTACAACAATATCTTTATTTGGTTCCCAAAGTATTGTTGTAACGAGGTAATACTGCATTTCGAAATATCGTTGAATCTCCACTTTTAGACCTCCCTGACAAGGGCACCACCAAGTACATGAGTCACCGATTTTTCTCAAATTCTGTACATTTGTAGTAGTGCCTTAGGACAATACAACATACAAGCCACAAGTTCTACAACTCAGTAATTTTCCGAGAAAATCGATCGAAAACATTAGCGGATAGAATATCAACCAGTTCGCTGGAAATTTAGATGGCAGCAGTCGAGTGGTTAGCGTCGGAGCTTCGTAATTGCTTGGATCGCCGGATCGAGTCCCACATTGAACTTTTTTTAAACCTATCATTTAAATATTTTATAACGAATAATTACGTTTACATGCATGGGTATTTATTGAACTTTCAACAGCGTTTAGCAATTCTGTTAATTTTTTGCAAGATAAAAATTTATTTTTGTTATAATTTTATTCATCACATTATAAGCCGCCATCTCATTAGTACAGCTGAAGCGTATTGGCTGATATTAATTACGATTCATATAATGTGATGAATAAAGTTATGATAAAAAAGTTCTTATTTTACGAAAAAAATAGAATTACTAAACGCTGTTGAAAGTTCAATAAATATCCATACGTATAAACGATATTATCCGTTATAAAATATTTAAATGGTATTAAAAAAACGCTCAGTGTGGGACTCGATCCGGCAATCCAGAGATTGAGGAGCTCTGAAGACAACTACTCGACCGCCGCCATCTCGCACTAACCAGCAGCGAACTGGTTGATATTCTACCCACTAAAGTTTCCGATCGATTTTCTCGAAAATTACTGAGTTGTAGAACTTGTGGCCTGCATGTTGTATTGTCCTAAGGTACTACTACAAATGTACAAAATTTCAAAAAATCGGTGACCCATGTACCTGGTTTTGCCCTTGTGAGTCTGAAAAAACCATCCCTTGAATTATGTCAGTCTGTCTGTCCATGCATATGTGAGCACCAGTGGAACCAACTGGGTGGAAAAAGTGAGAGGGCAAAATATTTTATAGACATCTAAAAGACCCGGGAATATAGGGGGTAGAAAATAAAATTAAAAAATTTAGTTTAAAAAATTAGCTATTTTTCCCGATTGCTGTTGCTTTTTAAAATTCCTAGTTTTAGGCACCTAAAATGAAATAAAAATTAATTTTCCCCTAAAAAAATAGGGGGAGACTACCCCCATCACCCCCGACTCACCGCCACTGGTGAACACGATAACCCAAAAGCGGAAATGTGTAGGTACAGTAGAGTCCCGCTAATCCGGACTAGATAGGGCCGGACCCTGTCCGGATCAACATAAGTCCGGATTAAACGGAATTTGCCTTAAAATGCACGTAATGCAAGTTTTAGATGGGTAAAACTAAAAATCAATGTTGTTTTGACGTAGAGATACGTCTCTTTATAGTGGTCTAATAGTGCGTAGGGAAAGAAAAAAATTATGACGCTTTTCGCGCTGAAGTTAAACGCTTGTAGCTCCTCAACTAAATAACATAGAGAGTTGGTTTTAATTTCATTTAACACAAAAAGATAGACATTGAAGATTTCAAAAAGAATTTTAGAATTTTGAACTATGATTTAGTCACAGTCGAGCTTCAAAGTTGGTGAAAATAACGAAAAATTTTGATGACGTCACAGTGACGTTAAACGCTTATAGCTCCACAACCAAATAACACAGAGAGTTGGGTTGAGTTTCATATCGCAGTAAAAGTTGGACATTGAAGATTGCAAAAAGAATTTTAGAATTTGGAATAACGGTTTAGTCACAGTCGAGATGCAAATTCATAAAAATCATATTTTGATGACGTCATACGAACCGATGCGCGCGCACGCAGACTTTCCAAATACATATGACAAGTAAGTACATTCAACGATCATACGTTCACGTGAAATATTACTCAAGAATTGTTGAATTACGTCGAATTTTGTGCTAAAGTTAAACGCTTATAGCTCCGCAACCGAATAACATAGAGAGTTGGTTTTTGTTTCATTTAACAGAGAGAGGGGAACATTGAAGATTGCAAAAGTAATTTTAGAATTTGGAATCATGGTTTAGTCACAGTCGAATTGCAAAGTTGGTCAAAATCACGAAGAATTTTACATTGATAGAGTCACATAGTCACACTAGACTAATAGTCACTATAGACTATGGAGTTAATAGTCACATACAGCTACTTTAGTCCCAGAAAGTAGCAGTTGAGTAAGGGGAGTAAGACTACGCCCCTCAATCCCAGCGGCCGTTTCGCAGAGACAGCCTCAAATCGAGTTTTTTTCATAAATATGTAAAACTTTTCCCACAGATTAATTTTAATATTACTGTATGCGAGGACCTAAGTTTTTAACCTACGCGCTGATGATGCAGGATTAACAAGAACTGATGTAGATTTTTTTAAAATCCCGTCCGGATTAACCGGATGTTCGGGCAAGCTGGGTCCGGAATAGCAGACTCAACTGTATATAAATTTGTTTTTCAGTCATGGTAGTCGATAAAATTTGAAGATCTGTATCAAATTCCAGGCGAAATTCGTTCACTAGGAGACTGCCTGTCTATCTCTTACTCCCTGTGTATGTGAACTCGATAACTTGCAACTCCTACGAACTAGATAAATGGAATTGAGTGTGTGGCCTTTACACCAAAATTGTAGACCTTTATCAAATTCCAGGCCAAATTCGTCCAATAGGAGACTGCCTGTCTATCTGTTACTCTGTGTGTATGTGAACTCGATCACTTAAAACTCCTACGAATTAGATGAATGAAATTTGGTGTG
>BGPR01001214.1:196844-292029 GCA_013235015.1 Araneus ventricosus | reverse complement strand
TTTTTACTCATATATTTTTTAAAACAGTTATTTTTATATTGATGATCAGATAGATCATAGTGCTGTTTTAAATATCTATCAGTTCTCTAGAATCGGCATATACCGGGTTGCATTATCAATGCTGTTAGTCGGCAACAATAATGATGCTAAAGAGAACAATTAAATAGAAATCAATTGCATAAAAATTCGTAATCTTTTCAAGAAAACTTGCCAATTGAAAAAAATCAGCCTAGAATTATCTTTTTTTAATATATCAAACGTGATCTTCAATATACAAAAGTCATTTTTATTGCCTACAGACTATAACAATCTTTCGAAATGTATATATTAAGATTGATGCAACAAAATAAGAAAATTCGAACGAATCTTCGGTAACTAAACTTCATTCTGAAAGTAACAGAAATAACGAGGCTGCACAGATTGAACACATATGACAAATACAATGAACATTTTCAGCCTGGAAGTAGCAGAAGAAACTCGCACAGCACGCACATTTCAACCAGTGGTGTTGCAACGGAAGGCAAGGGGGGGTATTGATATCCTGGACAAGAGTCTTAGAAGAATGCTTATAAATGTATTTAATGATAGAAAACAAAAATGCCATTCTCCTTTGACTATTTTTCTCAGATTCTTACAAAAATTACCCAGGTATTTTGTTTAATTGCTGGAAATTCAAAAGATTCTATTTATAGTGGCACTTGGCTAAATGAAACGTTTTTAACTCAAATTTGTCAGTAATTCCAATTTTTTCTCTGTTCCCTTTAATTTCCCATTAAAATAACGTTACGATATTGTCTACAATTCGAATAAATTTTGGTTAATTCGATTTCAGAACTAAAAATTGTAATCATTATTTAATTATGTCCCTACGCTTTGTCTTCAGTGATCGTAAGAATATAATTTTCACAGCCCTTCATTCTCTCGAAAGCGTAGAAAGATTTGTGTATGGACAAACGAAATAAATAAAATTATTTTTTTTTCAAGAGATTAGAGAGAGCAAAAATTTAATGATTCCTTTCAATTCTTTCCCTTTCACCTTAAATTTTCTTATTATCGCATATGAAATGTTTAGAATCTGAATGCCGAATCAGTATAGCTGTGAAACCAAAATTTTGGCAGTAATTTTCTTGTATGTTATTTCTAAGTTTAATATTTGCAGCAGAACTTTACTACACTTGTTCTGCACTTTAGTGCTGCATAATTTTTGAAACGAGATGTTTAGAGAAGTTTGAAACTGCTTTATAAATAGAGCGAGTTTCATCTTTGTAGAATTACTTGTTCTGAAACAAAATCTTAAAATGTGATTTTGAGAAGATTATTTTTTTAATTAACTTTCTTGGACATGTAACAACATTTCCAAAAAGAACTTCAATTTAAAATTAGATAGAACGAAATAACAATGATAGAAATGAGATTAAATAATCAATTGTATTTCCACATTCTACTGCATTTACAGTAAATTTATTAAAACATTTTAATTTAAATTAAAATTAATTTAATTTTAAATTAAACATTTTTTCAAATAAAGCAACAATTCCTGTTAATTATACTTTCATTCATTTGTGCATTACTGTAAAAATTTATTTTGAATGTGCTATTATGATTTTATCACCATTGTCATTATTAATTCTCTCTATATTATTAGCAAGCATAATAGTGAAATTCTTTCGGGTATGATGGATGATAATATCCGAAAAAGAAGAAGAAATCGCTGTTAGTATTAACAGTTAATGTAAATTTTTATTTTGGAAGTCTCCTTTCATCTGTCTTATTTTTAGTTGTCATGTTTGTGATATAATTTTAATTTTCATTATTAATATATTGTTAAGACAAAAAGAAACGTTTTGCGGACACATTTAAAAATTGAGCTTCAAATTAGTTACACTAAATTTATCAAATGAATTTAATTAAAATGTGAAGGCTCGTCTTTCGACCCAATAAAATACGGAATGACATTCTGTTTCGACCAAAGTGTGCAAAGGAGAAAACACACTAAACACAGAAGAATTGAACTTAAGGAAGCTTCGCAATTGATTTGACCTAAAACATTATGCCAGATATTTAAAATTATAAGACGTATCTTTACAAGGAAATAATCAATATTATTATCACAGTACATGTTAACAAAAGTTAAAAAAATAGTATATACACCAGTCAGTTCATTAGTTTTCCTTTTCCAAGAGAAGTTTTTATGTTTAACAGCACAGTAACTTTCTTGAATAATAATTATTTTTTAAATACTTATCTCAATAATTACAACGCTTTCTAATAATCACAGGAAATTACATGCTAATTCGTAAAATCTCTTTTTAACTGTACTGCATTAGGGAAAGAATTCTAAAAGTTTTCGTGCTCTATGGAAATATTATACATAATGATACTCTCATTAAAACTTTGTTTCTGTAAAGTGAATGTACTGAAATAAAATGAATATATAAATGTATCGCCAAATATTGATAGAATAATTATAAAACTTACTATGATTCACGAACAAATTTATTCTATATCTTCAGTGTTTGAAACTTTTTTTGTCATTTCCAGTAAAGAGAAATAATTAGTTAAATGAATAGATAAATAGTAGAATATTATTCAGAATTTTTTTTCAGAAGAATAAGAATGATTATATTCTTGAATTGAAAATACTTCTAAATTCAGTGAAAAATATTTGTTTTTAGTAAATATTTCAAAAATAGCATTTACATTATGAAATATTCTACCTTCAAGTTTCAAAGATGTTCGTCTCATTCTGAACCTTGCGAAAGATAATTTAGTATATTGAAGATGGTTTTCCATCATACTCAAACGAACATGAATAATGAACATTTGGATTAATTAATATTGCTCTTTTCTTTAAAAGACATGGTGAGATATAATAGGCATTCGCGATGTTATAACCAAATGGTCTCAATTAAAGTTCCGTAGAATAAAGTTTAGACCAAATTTTGATTTAAAGAAAACCTCCATACGATTTATTATTTTTCATAAAAATAATTTTATCTTGACATAAATTTTTTGTATTTATTTTATTCGTGAAATAAGGTTAATAGAAAATGTGTTTTACACTTCTCAATGAGCAGGCTTGCATATGCAACATGAAAATATTTGTTTTTTTAAGACGGTAAAGTTCATCAGTAAAGTCGGCATTTTTACTGTCTTACACCCCCTCAGAAGTAAGATGTTCGCCACGTCCCTGCCAGGAGCCGAATCTTGGCATCAATTTCCAGAGATGCCAAGCCTGTTCCCGTAATTCCTGAGAATTCTGTCGGCCGAACACGGTGTAGCATTCCAACGTATCGTCATCATCGATTAGTAAAGCCCTTTTTTCTCTGTGATCAAGCCCAATTCATCGACGTCTTATTACAACCCAATTACGTACGTCTTATTACGACGTCTTAGTGCGACCCAATTCATCGACGATAAATTAGTATGAATCCTAGCGCATCCTTTGCGACGCAGCAACAACAAATCTCCCCAGTGTTTGTACCTTTGCTGTGAAAATTTCACCGTAGAGTTGAATATATTTATAATTTTCTTCAAAGAAAGTGTATCAACAAAAAAGGTGGTCTCACCGCTATGTTTAAAAGTGTTTCTTCTCCACTACAAAAGTGTGACGTCGTTGCGACAGCAATCGAAAATTGCTCTGTGTGTGAAAAGCCGAAGCGCTTTTGTAATGTTTGTGTTTTAGCATATGTAATAAATCAAGAACCCGACCCGAAAGAAATCCAGTAAGTACATTCAATTGTTAAAAGAACTCTGATTCTCTCAAGATGCAGTCATAAATATTTAAGTGAACATCGCAAGAATTCTCAATTTATTCATGAAACTCTAATTTGAAATGTTTTATTATTTTGATACTGATTTTCATTCTTAGAGCTTTGATATTTTATTATCTTGAATATTTATTCGTGATTTTGATCTTAAAAATTATCGTTAATTTTATAAATGTTTTGTTTAAGAAATATTTCGTACTATTCAAAAGTTATTTTATAATTGATCTTCGAAAAGTAAAACTAAGCCTGAAACCAGATGTGTGTCTGCGTTTTGACCTTGATTAGTCTGTTTCGAAAGTGATTGCACAACGTCAGCAAAATCTCTCCGCGTTTGCACCATGCATAATGAATAATGAATTAAGTGAGCTAACCAAAGATTGAACCCTCATAACTTTTTCCCTCAGATTGTTATGAATAACGACAACAAGTATCTTATATTTCATAATTTTGTTATGACTGATGATAAGAAGTATCTTCCATGTTCCATAATTTATTTTGAAGAGCATTATATCCTAAGTTTTATTTCAGTGATTGTATTTAAATGAGTTTTATTCTAAATTAAAGCCTGATTGATTTAAATCGTGAGGACGGAGTAATGTTTTATCTCTCTTTAATCTAAGCTATTCAATTTTAATGGGTTGTTTTTCTTGATTCTCTTTGGCCCTTTCACATTTTATGCGGTTTGAACCGTTACGGCGCAAAATTGTTTACTTTTTCGCCGTGTCACACTTGACGATTCGCGCCGTCAGTATTTGAGCGCGATTTCTCTTTTCCTAGCTGTTTCAGTATGGATCGGAAGCAAGTAGCAGCAATATGGTCTTGCACCCAGCAATAGAAGGAAATGAGAATATAATCGCCTAACTTTTTGAAGAACAACAAGCAAATGAATTTCCGAATGTCTGTAGCATCCTTTGATGAATTCCACGACCAAATGAAAAATTATACTCTGCGGCAAAGTACTATAACTGGAACTGCATTCAACTGACAAAAATGGTAGCTGTGACTTTGAAGTAACTGAGTTGCCCGTTAAACCATACGTAGGGGTGAAATGTCCTCCCGTTGGTGTGGTGTGGAAGTTTGGAGAGGGGCTTCCAGCTCAGGTGTCGTCCTCGTAATCTGACCGCGGTTCAAAATGACGAGATCCGTCTCGAAATAGCCCTCGTGTTGCTTCAAAACGGGACGTTAATACAAATAAACTAAATCTCAAGTAACTGATACTTACTTTTAAATCTTAATAGTTTGTGTTTAAAACATAAAGGTTTAGAGGACCTTTAACAACGAAAGAGAAACTCTAAAATAGCGAACGTGCGACTGTTTATTACCTAGCAAAAACTTATAGATTTTTTTTTTTTACCATAATTACATAAGATAAGTTCCTTCCTAAATTGGATTTTAAAGTCAGTGTAATAATTTTAAGCATTGCAAATGTAAATATTAATATTATATTACGTAAATCGATTATATATAAGTTGTGGAACATAGATTTCATTTGCTCGAAGGATTTAAAAAAACTAAGCAACCCAATGCAAACAAATATTATGAAAATTCCCTTCGAAATATCGCAGCTTTAAAATCATTTAACATGGTAAATATTCAGATATGCTTTAATTACTTTTTATGACGTTTAAATAGTATACCTTTTTCTTGAAAATTATATGTAAGATACCACGCACTGAGAAAAACTATAACGCAATTCTTTGATTTTGCATTTTTTCCCCATTGTGTTCTTATGAACATACCAGCAAAATTTCTTAGTGTTTGATGAACAATATTTTAAAAATCCTGTGCGCAGTCATTTAAAGTATAAACCACTCAGAAAACATCTCTTTGTATTAAGATGGGTATTGACTATATCTTCTAAACTATTTAAAGTGCACTCATGTTCAATACCATGAAATATTCATAATGATTTAAATTTCCAAATTAAATCATAAAAAAAACTGGAAACTTTAATTGTCTTATTCAATACTGAAGAATTCTATAAGACTGTCGGAATTATTTATAAAAGGTATAAAGTTTCTTGAAATTTCAACTTCAGAAATAAAACATATGCTGTTATCTTAGAGTTCAGTCATGAATAATAGACACATCCCTATTGTTATTAACTTACAAGAAATAGTATATAATTCGCTTCCAATACCTTACACAGGGCTGTCTTATCTAAAGGGCAAATTACACAGATGAACAGGGCGCTATTGATCCAAGAGAGTAATAAAAATTTTTTATACTGATTTTGAACCAAACATTTTATTTATTTGTAATTTTAAATATGTTATATAATTTTATATGTTGTAATATGGTATTAAACCTAGTTAATAAAATAATCTAGGAGAATATAATGTTATTATAACATTATAATGTTCCTGAATTATTTTTTAGCTAGGTATTTTGTTTCGGCCATAACACTCCATTTCCTAGTTGGGGTGCTGATGGAGCGGCAAATTACTCTAGACGAGAACACTGAAATATCTTCAGACGTCCCTGATCTTACACAATATAAAAAATACATAAAATTCGTTAGCATTGATATATTTCGTAATGACATAAAATAACTAAATTTTAAATAGGAAAAAATAACGAAAACATTAAAAAATTACACAGGCGACAATGAAACTAAAAGTTAGTGCGTTCTAAAACAACAATGAAATCATTTAAAAACGACAAAGACAATAATGCAATTAAATTTCGAAGCATTCTATAAAAATAATGAAATCATTTAATTGCGAAAGCTTCAAAAGGAACAAGCGACCTTGTGAAGGTGACGGACGGCAGACGAAAAAAATTCGCGCAATGTGAAAGCGACAGCATAACTACATACATTACGAAGTCGCTACGGCGCCGTTCTATTCAGTCGCGCAAGCGGCTGCTTCAAACCCCAACATACGGCATCAAACCGCATTCGGCTAGTGTCCCACTCCCACTCATTTCTTCGGCTGGTTACACACACAGCGGATTTTTATCGCGCGGAAAATTTATCGCGCCGCCGTTCCAACACTAGTGCACTGATGTAAATTAGAGCTTACACATTGAGCGGAAAAATAAACGCGCGGACTATTTACCGCTTGCGGTAGATATGCAGTCGCGAACTGCAACTATCATCTGCGGAAGTTTTTCCGCCGCCATCCAAGTAAAGGCGCACGTGGTCAAATGAGAGCTTACACACGCGGCGGTATTTCTACCGCGTTTGTTTCGCTCAGTATGACTTTCATCTTTGTTTGTATAAGTTGGTTTGGAATCTATTGGGGTTTTTTTTCAATTGTGAAGATGTCTGACTTTACAGATAAGGAATTTTTAAATGCATTAATCCTAAAAAGGCATGTTTTGTGGAATAAAACGGTCGACGTTTTTAAGGACAGAAATGCCTTGTTTCAGCCTGGAAATTCGCAGCGACTTTGTTGTATTGGAAGAAATAGAAAGAAATGATTTTGATAAGTTCATACTTTTTCACATATACGTACTAGAAAGTGTAAAAGTCATGAAAAAAACGTTGAGATTCTCGAAGTGCCCCATTAGCACCAGAATATTAAAATATTTTACCTACATAAATATTTTAGTATATATTATAAATATTTTAATTATATATTTTCCCCTTATTTATACCACATAAAGAACACGCCAACATTGTTCTGTTTAAGCAAAATATCAGATGCGATGAACAACTTTCCTTTTACAGAGACCTTACCTTACCTTATACATATATATATAACCTTTTTTAAATATTGACTACGTAATCTAATAAGTAATTTAATTTGATTTGAGAAAATAAAAAGTATATTATTGAAACTAGGTTAAATTATATTGTACAATATTGACTCGATATTGTGCAATAGTGGACTCAATATTGAACAATATAAAAAAAACTCTTATAAGTAGTAATTCGAAATTCTGAAGCAATTGAAGAATTTCGTATCATCCTTCCTCAACTCTTCAAACAACGTATAGAAAGCTCCAAACCCCTCTTTTTTTTCATTAATTGGATGAACCCAAATAAACCGATTTTTTTCTTTATTCGACGACGGAATAACAATAAAGCTAGAATTTGCTCTCAGTTCATTTCAAACAGCACCAAGCAGTAAGTAATTTAAATAACTCAGTTAAGCTAAACTAAATTTATTTGATGATGAAACTACGCTGCCTATAGTCGGTACAGTCAACAGCTGACTCATACGACGGAAATTTTACCGCCGCTTGTGTAAACGCTAGATTTTCAGTGAGCGGCGCGATAAATTTTCCGCGCGATAAAAATCCGCTGTGTGTGTAACCAGCGTTCAGTTTACCACCAAGCGGCGGCGGAATGCATTCTTGCCGTAACGGTTGAAACCGCATAATATGAAAAGGGGCCTTTGAGTTTGATATGCAATAAAGAAATGTTTGGAATAAAATGTACAATGTTCTAGAAAAGGTTTTAGTGTATTTTTTGAAAGTTTAATTTAAAAATTATTTTAGTAGCCAGTCAAATGCAAGTTCTGATCTTCGGAAATGATAAAATGTTTACAAATTGTGTTTCAGCAGCACCGTGCATAAGACTGATACAAATTTACAAGCGTTCTAATTGTCAGCAGCGGCCTGTGTAAGTCTGATAAGTGTTTTATTTTTTAGTATCTAAATGAGAAAAGCCCTCAGAAAAGGAACAAGGTTTCCGTCGCTACAAAATTGTGCATCCTGCACCTGTTTTTGGTATAGAACGTCTTACTGATACATCCCGCAGTCCTTGAAGATTAACTCCTTGAGAGTTCTGATTCATAACTAAAAAAATATACATTTCCTGTAACATACATTTCCTGTTTGAGTATTGTTCAGAGTGGTAGCCAAAGACAAAACCAATTTTTCTTTACTTACTGCTAAAAGACATAGTCTCTTTGACTTATTTGACAATTCTTAAATTTTATCAGGCAATATTTCAACATCCTGTTGGAATTGCATTTCTAACATTATGCAATGGTGACATTATGCAAGTGAGCTCACTTGATTAGATAAAACATACACGAGTGGCAACACTCATAGAAAAGGTATTAGATATACACATGAGTATATGAGTAAAAGACTCATCTGAATTTAAATACACTTAAGAGATAAAATAAATTTTTGAATTTAATAATATGATAGTTTGATTTTGCAGTATCCTACTTGCAACAGATGGTGATCAAAGTTAATATCTTTGATGAAAGTTCATATTCTTGATAAAAGTTAATACTTCTGATAAGCGATGTAGAGGTGAATTGCACTGTTAATTCATTATTTGTAAGATATTGGTTTCAATCCATGCACCTAAAGGGCTAATACTTATAAACAAAAGTTTGAATATTTAATGGCTAATTCTCTGATACCAATTCTTGAATCATAGTCATTCTTTTACCGACTTAAGTCATCAATGATTCATTTCGAAACCTTTAATTAAACTGCAAATGTGTCCTTGCATATGGTGGTACTTTTATTGAATACTAAATAAAGGCTACAGCTACACTGATATTTTGAGAAAAGTCAATGTTTTTGAAAGAAATTAATATTTTGGGAAAAGTTGATATTTTTGAAACAAGTTAATGTTTTAAGGAAGTTGTTTATTTTTATTTTTGTATAATTTTGAAGCTTTTTGTCTGTGTGATGCTAACATATTGTGTTTGTGATTTTATATGCTAACGTTTTTGGTTTTACATCCCTGTAAACAGGGACGTGGCGAGCGTCTCACATCTGGGGGGGTGTGAGATCGAAAAAATGCCGACTCTCATGACGAATTTCAACACTTAAAAGACAAATATTTTTATAGTGCCTAATATACATACATGTTCCTGCTATGATGCATAATATCATTTTCAATGATGAGGATACGAAATATCTAAGGGTTCAAACAAAGACAAAAGACCTGCCTTCAAAAAGAATAGTAAAAAAGTAAAGACAAAATTTAGCTTAACAAAGGCACGATTTTATTCCCTCCTCGGTAGGAAGTCCTAACTCTCGATGGAAAATAAACTCGTCCTCTATAAATCACTTTTGCGACCATTGATTAGCTGCGCTTTCCCAATGTATGTGTCTGGGTTCAACCCATCAGAAAAACTGTGAGCACTACAAGAAAGATATCACAAATGTCCTCAGAAACTAAATTTATTCGTAAAGATCTGAAACGCAAAACCATTTGAGATTTATTTAAATATAGCCATAAAATATTTGAACAAAATGGATAACAGATATTACCGAAGCCGCAAGAGAGATTCCAGTGCATGACCCTAGTATAAGAACAGACGCAGAGCAAAGCTCTATTTAGAAGCACCCTCACCTCAAGACTTTCTGAATCGCCATATAGCCTGATTTGACCAATATAATCAAAATATCAGAAATACAGTATAATTTTATTAATATAAATTATTTTATTATCACTATAATTATTTTGAACTAAATTTTATTTCTTACCATCATTAAATTCAATTAATCATAAATAATACATTCTGATACATAAATAATATACAAATAATATTTAAATAATACGAATAATTATCAATCCTTGGGCGCTTAACATATCTTGCCACTAAAGTTTCATTCATAGATGTGGACAGTAAAAAAAAAATCACAGTCTGAAAGATCCCTCCTTTGGTCATTTCTTATTACTGAAATAATTATTGTAATTTAGGTATTTAAAATATTATGAAAAAAACACATCAAGGTGTAAATTTTTTTAAATATGCAAACAATAAAAATATCAATTTTATTAATCTTTAATTTTTTACACTTAAAATTTGAGAATTATTTTATTTAAAATCAAAAGTGAAATGTTTTTACATAGTAGGTATTTGGCCAAATCATTATTCGTTATATCACTAATCCCGATGTTAAAAAAAAAAAACACTGCTTCGAAATTCAACTCAATTTGAATTTCCGTTTATTACTATTATATACACGGCATTCGAACGGAAAAAGCTCATCCGAGTACTTGAAAAATCGCAAACATCCGCTGATAATATATATGCATAAATTTGCAGAATTTTTGAGATCTATTAAAACAAATCATGTTAAATAAACAAATAATTAATGCAACAAAAAGCAATGTAAAATAATGAAAAGCAGTGCAACTTGGCTAATTGGAATTTAATTTAGAAAATCTTTGTGTAAAAGTGAATACAGCATGAGAAAACGTCAATTTTAACTAAAAAAGGCAAAAAAAAAAAAATCTGTTTTTAAAATTTAACACCTTTAATAAAGAATACATAATGAATAAATAAACAGTGTGAAATTTTAATTAACAAAGCAAAAATATTTATAGATTTTTTAAAAGTAATGTTAATAATCTTACTTAAAGCTTAAATTTAAAATAATTCAAAAAATGAGAAATATTTAATTGCTGTTTTGATTGGATACATTGATTGGATTCTCGAGTCAATAAAGAACCTTAAAAAGTTATTTATTCACGATCGATGAGCATACAAAGTAAGGACGAAAGCAATTTAGAAATATAAAAGAATTTACAATTTTCATTCTTGACATTTAAGTAAGCAAAATAAATTCGAATTACAGATTATATTTAGGCATTATGAGTATAGAAATTTTAAGAATAGAGAAAAAATCGAATTACTTACGAATTCGGATAAAAAATGTTTGAATTAACCAAGTTCCGCAGTAATAATAATGATTTAATTCACCTATAGTAATGCAGGTTTGGTGTATAAAAGTCGCACTGTACTTTATCAGTCCCGCTTTCTGGATTGAGATTTCTTTATGTTGTCTTTAACTTTACCACTGTTCAGAATAGTGTCCATTCGAGTTTCCTGCCCAATAAGAAGTTAGGGGGTTTTGTGATGTAAAAACAACTGCATTCCCCCGATCATAAATCTGTCAGTCTACTTCCACCCCTTTTTTTCACAAGTGGTGCAATCCGAAGACACCATGAAACTACAGGATTCTTAAACTGTCCTGCTCGCAAAAGCTTCCAGGGTTGGAAAAGAGATTATTTTGTGTATTTCTTATGTGGTATGTGTATTTGTTTCCTTATGTGGTATATTTCAATGTTTCTGCATGTAATTATCAAGATTTTGGAAGAGAAATGCTGACATTTTACATAAGAGAAAGAACGCCCCCAAAATGAGAGCTAGATATATTTTTCTAGCATTAAACACACAGACGCACAAAAAATAAATAAATAAAGATGTTACAGAAAGATTAAATTTTTTTTAAAAATCAAAAGTGAACATATCCATTTTACAAAGTTGGTTTTAGAAGTGGATATTTTTAGTTTTGCTAAAGAATTAAGAACTTTGGGTAATTTTCCAAAGAGGAAAAAATAAGTTACGAGACAAAATTGAATGATACTGCACCCTCGTACACAGTTGGGTACTCAGATGAGAAAATTGTAACAAAACGCTTTTTGGAAAAAAACGTATATGTTCACTTTTGTCAGAAAGCTCCTCATATGTAGTTCTTCAAAAATATTTAACCTTTTATTTTTAAAGAAGCTTTTCTATGACCTTTTTTTCTTTGAAATCTAGGTAATGCACATTTTTAATAGAAAAAAAAGGAATATAAAAAGTTCCCAAACTTTATTTTTAAGCAATAGTTTGTTGCTGAAGTCAGCGGCATAAGATTGTGACATTTCTTAAAATTCCTGAAACAGTTTAGCATTTGAATAATGCAATTATTATTAGCAGCTAACAACTTTGCATATTTTAAGAGGCTTCAATGCAATCACTGAATGTTACTGCTAGTCAAGTTTCTTTCCGTATAAAAAAAAATTGATAATAGAAAAAAAAATTATAGTAAAGTTGGAGAGAAAAGAAATCCATTCATTCGTAAGCTTGGCAAGGAATGGTTAAAATATGTTTCACAACGAGTTAATATATGTCTCCTGTTGTATAATAAATCGCATCATTATGGCTTGTATATCAAATTAACAAAATTTTTATATAAAATATTTTTTTTATAAATATATGATGAAAGCTAATATACTAAATGAATGTTATTAAAAAATTGTTAGCATCTCTCAAAGTTTCTCAAATCAATATTATAAAAAATTTAAATAATTATTTATTCCTTTTCTATGTCTTGGAAAATTTTTTATAAATTTCTTCTTATATTTAAAAATATGAAAATAATATGCAAAATAAGTCCACAGTAAACATTAAAATTTAAACTGTCTTTTCATTTTTTGATTATTGTTACTCAATTCTTCTATCGAATTAATGTTATTTTTTAAATTCTAATATATTAAGAAAACGTAGTATTGATAGTTTCTCTTTTAACTCATCTGAAAGAAAAAAGTAATAAAGACGTAAGATAGATGAGGATATTTGCATTAAAAACTCTTTACTTTCTCACATGCTAAGTAAAAAAAAAACAATTATAAACGCCAAAAAATTTGTCATCGAGATTTTGATGATTTTCTACATTAGAATACCCGAATACGAAAAAACACATTTTCTGGAATTATATATGTCTGTCGCTTCGTCCGTCTGTAAACACACGCCGATTTCGGTGTGTAATTATTTTGTCAGCAATATCGACTTGCCGTGCTCCCCGATTTAGGGTAATAAAACTCGGCAGTTTCGGCCTTGTGTGCAAGGACTTGCAGGGGGTGACAGTTTTATTAGGGAGTACACTAGAAAGTCTAGAGAAGAACGCTGCCGCTGTTTAACAGATGGGTAACGGAAAATTTCGGGATCTACAAAACAGTGCCAACTCATTTCTCTTTCGTTGCTCTGAAAATTTAATTCACTTTGTTTTTTTCCAGCGTTTCAATAAATAATTCTGCAAATGTCGTGGATACGCAGAATAAAATAATACGTTCGATCACTTTTTCAAAATTTGCCGACTCATTTGTCAATTTGCCGACTTCAGAAAAATCTGGGGAGTGTCACACCCCCCCTTCGCCACGTCCCTGCCTGTAAAGCAAATGCTCTTATTAATCTTAAAATGACTCCTTTCTGAATTTTTTATTGCTTTTTTAATCGATCACATGATGTTGTATTAAGCTTTGATGTTTTGAATTGTAAACCAGACTTATCCCCATTGTGTTCAAAAGTTTTAAAGTTTAATTTTGATTAATAACTAAAGTAAAAATAACTGTGTCGTATAGTTATCAGCGAGGTCACTGATATGTCAGTATTGGCCGATTTGTAGGAAAGTAATTAAGCCCATATAGTAATCCGCCGTAACGGTAAATGGCAGCACGAATAAATGAGTGTATGCCGTAAGTTTCCCTGTTTTACTGAAAAACGCGGAGCAACTTCCACGGGTCCGTCAGAAGGATTCACGGTTTCAACAGAGAAGGCGGTAAGTTCGCTTGCACGGTAGGTGTTTCTGCCTTAGGGCGCGGCCCATGGTCTTTTTATTCTTTGTTCCCACAACGGGTTTAAGTCTGGTAATAACTAATTATTATTGAATGGAATAAAACCTTTACTTAAACTATCATTGTATATTTAATCATTTCTCTTGTAACTATATGTAAATATGCTTTTAATGTGTAATAAAATAATTTAGTTATTTAACCGAGCATTCTTTCTCTAAATTCATACCCCTAGCATATCGTCGAGAGGTCTTTAACCCCTATTTCTATAAAATGGTTGCTTACAGCGGGATTTTTTTCCCCGCAACTAATCTATTTTCTATAAAGTGTGATCTGCCTGGATCTAAATATAACCAATTTCTATATGTATAATGCAGAAATGTCAATTTGGACTGTATACCTTGAATTTGGATTCAAATTACCAGAGAAGGGATAGACCTTTTCCTGATCGTGTAATGTATCCTGAATTTCCCAACCTACAACCTTGACCCAGTATGATTATTTAGAACTTTTAACTTTTATCGACGTTGTATTCCTAAGCTGCAGATTCTGGAATCCTTGTTAAATTTCTTGAAGGTCATAAAATAAAAGAAGCATCTCGTTCCAATGCTCAGTTCTGAGCACTACAATGGAACGATGCAGCAACATACTTTCAAGGCTTATAAAGAAGCAAATTGCTAAAACCCAACACTATTGAGATCCCATATCAGGTGTTGTATTAAGTTTTGGGTAGATGCGAAAGTAGCAGTTATGGCTCTTTAATGCAACTATCGAATGATCGAGTGAAACCAATAGCATTTTATTCTATAAATAAGTCTCAAAAGAATTGGTCCACTTATGACCGCGAACTATTTGCTATTTATTCCTCTGTAAAGAAATTCAGACATATGTTTGAAAGCAGGACGACTTTTTTCATTTACACTGTGAAAACCCTTAATATATACATTCCATCAAAATTCTGAAAAAATCAGTCCTCGAATTACCCATTTAGTTCATCTCGCAATTTTCCATTGACATGTCGATACATGAGTTCTGATGTACACTACTCTCAATGAGATAGGAGTAAATTATATTGTCATTAATTTTAAAAGAATTTGCTCTCAATCATTGACGAGGAACTACAACAACTTTTAAGTTCTAACAATTCCTCTTTAAAAATTGAAAAACAATATTTCCCTGTGAGTACATCCATTTGTATTGTTACATGTCTTAAAAGCCCGACCTTTTGTTCTAAAATATGCGACACTAATTTTAAAACTCTCCATTTTTTTTTTATCTCCAGGCATTTCAGTCTCCATCGATTTAATCAACTAGCAATTCGTATGGCCAGGCATGCGCAAGTATATAAAATATAGTTCGCAGCTGTGTTAAACCAACTTGAGTTAAAGTGACGCGACATACAAAGTCACTATGGCTTTGACTACAGATGCCCGCTTTTGCCCACATACACATAGATTTTACGTCTATCCTCCTTCTGACGGAATCATCTGTTGACCATCATTACCAGATTCAGATGGGCAAGTTATTCAGGCCTGATATGATTGAAACAACTGCCCGTGCCTTGAAGCATGGTTGGTTTCAGGTTTAATGTCCATACAACTGACCAATAAACTTCCAATCTAATCTTTTCAGAGAACAACCCACATGTTAGGCTGCAACAAGATTCGTCAGTATTTCATACTCATCCACCAACAAATGGTATTATTGAACGTCTTCATAGGCATCTTAAAAGGTTCTCAAGACTTTATAAAATGGACCGAAATGCCACAGTACTATTAGGTTTGCGCTCAGCGCTTCAGGAGAATATTAAGGCCACCTGTGCACAACTTGTTTGTCACCTTACGATTACTTTACGATCTTGTGACGAGCGTTCTATAACCAAACCATTAACCTACTTATGTAACCAGTTTAATAAAACAATGAGATCTTTAAATCCTATTTCTCTTGCTTTACATGGCACCCCAAAAGGTTTATATCAAACCCTCTGGCTTGTTCTACCTTGTAAGATCTGACAAAGTTAATCCTCCATTGACACCCACCTTATACAGGAAGTCCACTTGGTTATTAGCAGAGCAGTAAAAAACTTCATTATCGACTTAAATGAGGCTTAAGTACAGTATCCTTTGATCGCGTTAAAACCTGCTTATCTACTCGCAGACGATACTGATCATTCGATCAAACTTTAATCAATTATTCAGAGCCTACACCTGCTGCACCAGTCTACTAAACCGTCTACCACTAGATGCGGCCATAAGGTCAGATTTCCCAGCATCTCAGTTACTGAATATATTATACGATCTCCATATTATTTATTCTCTAATACTTTTGCATATATTATTATTTTCTGCTAATTTTGCAACCATTCTCTATGTTGCATTCATGTCAATTCCGCATTGTATATAATTGTTTCTCATTTATCACCTTGGCATTGTATCATAATTTGTATATGTTGTATATATGTAATCGTGACTTTGTCACTGGGGGCATACTCTGTAGTGCTTCTCTCTCGTTCACTCACAGAGAGGCGCAAACGAGTAACGTATATTTGAATCACCCCGCCATTCAACCAATCGCGTAAGGCGAACTCGATGTCGTATTTCCTGTCTTAGAGAGCACGGTAGAAGCGAATGAGAGTTTCTCCCAGCGGCAAGGTGCGATGTTGATTGTTGAATAATTTGGTCGAGTGATCCTTCTAAAACCTTCTGATGGATTCTCATTAATATACTTCATTATGGATAAGACGATCAATCCTCGACAACCCCGCCCCTTTGGTGTAAATCATAATCTAACGAGCAAATCGGATAACTGTATTAGAATATTACCTCAGCTTTCAACAATGAAAGAGAAACACACAATTACGTATTTGTTTAAACAATGTAAACGGTTTGAATTTTATTGCAACAATGGAAAGTATTGTTGTAAAATATGCCTAAAATATTTTAAAAACTTTATTCAAGTTAGAGAAAAAATGTAGAGCAATTTAATTGATATCATTGAAAAGGTAATTTTTTGTACTTTCAGATGGCGTAAATATTTTTTGTGATGTAATATTTTCGGAAGTTATTGAGGAAAATCGTCAAAATTTTGCTTAATTTTTAATTCATTAAAATTCTAATTAAAATTTCCAGAAAGAGCTCCGAGGTACACATTCCCAACCTCCAAAGTTTGTTTGTGCCAAACTTCGTAGCTAGAGGTCTGCCCTATAGAGCGCCAACACAAATACACATTCTTCTTTCTTGTTAGTAGAGATTTAGTAAAGCCTTTTTTTCTGCTAGTTGATTTTGGCATTATTTCTAACTCGGACAAAACGAAAGTAATTGCTAAAAGTAAAGTCATTAACAAAATGAAAGTTAGTACCAATTGGTTCATCAGTCCCGTTTTTCATGCTTTTTTTCCTTCTTAAGCACTCTACCAATGTGCATGAGATTTTGTATTACAACTTACGTGAGTAAATCTGTGACAACCAGTTCTGAGATATGGTTGGGTGGGCTAAAAGTCCGTCTTACATGGGCAAAAATCTTCTAGTTTTAAGATAAATACTGGACGAGTTTTCTGTATTGCTTATTTACATTAAAATGCCATACCTACGTCATTCCGATGTAATGCTAAGTCAATGGAACCTTCAAAGCGGAAGTTCAGGTTTTTAATGTAAATAAACAAACCAGAAAACTCGTCTATACTTTGACGGAATAAAATGAAAATTAATCTATGTAATAAATCCTTTTTATTCATGTATTTTCAAATTATAGTTTACTAAACCTTTCACTTTACTACTTCCTTCGCGATTGATCGTCTGACCCTATCAGCATAACGAGCCTCTTAGAAAACACGGAAGCAGCAATTTCTTATCAATCACATTCTAAATAATCAGTATTCCCTGTTTCATAGTTGAAAAAAAAATCTAGGCATGCTCTTGCTTCGATTTGGCGTTAACTGTTGATACGATAAAGCTTCTAACGTAGCATTCCTAAAGTGGCAATGGGATGGAATAATTTAAAATATCTTCTAAAAATATTAATGTAATTATTAATCTTTTCCTCAATTTAAAAACCTATTTGAAAACTGTAATAAAGAACTTTTTTATGCTTTCTGAACGACTATGACTTTATTTAAAAATGTCTACACCAACTTTATCACTCCTAATAGCAAAAGATGCTCTACATTATTACGGTTTTTTTTTTTACGATATTGTGTAGCATTGAGAATATTGAACAACATAGTAAAAATACTGTACAAAGTATCGCTGTGCTAATAGGAACATATACAATCTGAATAAGCATAAGCTTTTATTCATGCGAAAAAATGAACGCAAAAGTTGAAAATAATTTTTCTGATTACAATAAAATGCATGGTTCGAATAAAAGCATGGGTGCCTTATAGAGCACCTTATATTTTGTGTCTATTTTCTAAAACAAATGGAATATTCCTAGACGGTAAAGGCGCCCATGCTTTTATTCCAACCATGCATTTTATTGTAATGAGAAAAATTATTTTCAATTTTTGCATTCATTTTTTCGCATGAATAAAAGCTTATACCTTAATTTTTTTTATTTATTTTATTTCCTACTTTTTAGTGACGGCTGACCCAAATACACACGACATGTTAGGCATAGTAAACCAAATTCAATTATTGAATTCTCTAATATAAAACACATATTAAAATTATTATATACATATGTACAATTATATTTTTAAAATGATTTAATGACATTAACTTTCTGAAATATAAATCCGTAATATATGACGTGATAACTTACAATTATTATCAACAATGTAATAGAAAAAAAAGAGAATCGATCTCTACACAACTTTTTCTTTTTGCTTTGAGTGCGAAACGTTTGGCGCACACGAAGTAAAAAAAAAATCTGGTTGTTGGCGAATTCTAATAGAAAGTAAACCCAAGACGCGTAGCTATTTCGTCATTCATCGGTGCACCGCCGGAAGTATAGCGTATTCTCTGTTAGCTTCGAGGTGTTGTTACAACCCTACGTAACGTGAGGTTACCACCTTCCAAACTTTATCGCCCAAATATAGGGCTAAAATTTTAATATCATTTTTTTAGGTTTAAAATAGGTATATATTTCAATTTTTTTTGCATAATATTGTATTGTCACCGGAAACCCACCATTGTGCTAAATTTCAAATCTGTAGCTCGATTGGAAGAGGGTAAGAAATCGATCTCAAGATCTGAGGACACGACAGTCAAGTTGAATAAAAGCTTATAGTAAAAAACATCACTCACACAAAATATCGTATAGGAGCAAAATGGATCCTCAGAATACATCGTTTGATTGGATAAGTAGGTTTCCTCCTATGAGTAAAAAAAAAAAAAAACTGCGTAAAAAAGGTAATTTTACAAAAAAAAAAAAAAAATCCTGCTACATTATCATTATCGCTATAAAACTTTCTTCTCGTAAAACGATGAGATATTTAAGGGTACTATTAACGAGTTGGGAAAAATTATGATGATAAAGCGACTACGATATTACAGAAAACTTTAAAACAGCAAGAAGAAAATATTCTGATAAAATGTAAAATCTTCAGAAAAACTTATAAGTTGATTATACACTATTTCTTAGAATTGGCGAAAGCCGATTTTTGAAGTTGCCTTTAAAATGATTTGTAATTTGAGACTCTTACAATTTGTAATGATTAGTTTCAGGTATAATATTAAAATAATGTCTTTAATAATTTGCATTTAATCTGACAAGGTAGCAATTCAGTTTAAAAAATTTACTGAGATTTCTTCGTTTGTGATGGTACACATGGGAAATAATTGAAATTAAATGCTATAAAATTTTTAATCGGTACAATATAAAAACTGCATCTTAAAAATTTACTAAACATTATAACTTCAAAGAGTATACTTCAATGTCAAAATGAAAAACTGTACCATTAAAAGGTGCTAAAATGGTGATGTTTTAACTTAATATTTTATTCACCAACCAAATAAAATTTTCAGTTAATGCAATACATTCGTAAGGAAGAGGGGGAAGTATCTTCATTCAGAGCAAAAAATATCAGTGATACTCAAAGAATATTCAGCAAACTTTTGATTTGAAGATTTCACCAGTGGCCTTAGCAATAGAGGGGTAAAGGGGATATAGATGGCCCCGGCGATAGTCTTGTGGGGCACCATAGAGACTAAACTTTAGTGCGTTCGTGTCACTTTTTAGAGCTAATATGATGAAGGAGTGAAAAAATGAGACATTGCCCCGGGCTCCATTTACGATTGCTAAGCCACTGATGACAAATAGGGCGAAAAAATCATATTATGCCCCGAGCGCCACTTACCCTAGCTACGCCACTAGATTTTAGCCAATTAAAATTCTTTCAATCAAAGGCTTGAAGTATGTAGATTTCTTGACATGAAAATTGTATCAAATGGAGCATAGCGATGTCGGATAATAAGGAAAGAAAGAGAGGGGGAAATATTATGCCAAATACTATGTATTAAACAATATTTTTCATGATACACTGTATTTGAATCTTATGAAAAAAGAAAACGGAATTAAAACAATCTATGAAGACAAACAAGTTGGGTTTTATTAAAAAGGTTTGTAATAGTAAGTTTATTCCTTGCAGATCGATTTTTTCTAGCTGCTATATCACTCCATCTCAGGAAAAGTATCACGATCATACTAGAAGCTTCCTTTTGTTGATCGGTGTTTTTCAAGGCTATTTCAATAACATTCAGTCCACCCTTATGAGTCATCACCTCACTTGACCATTCTTCAAGCTCTTAAAATGTTATATTTGTATCCATATAAATGATAAAACTATTTAAAGTGCTGACATTATTATGTCAAAAATTATACATTTTTAAAAACTAAAACTTCTTTACTTATTATTTGCTCATTAATTCCAAAGGTTTTCTACATCATGCAAATAATCAGTATCGACATCAGTGGCGTACCTACATAAAATGGCACCCAGGGCAAATTCCAAAACTGCGCCCCCCATCTTTCTTTTGAAATGAGGTCCTCATTTTCTTTTCGGAAACTTTATACTGGGGAGTGAAAAGATTAAAAGTGCAAATGAACTTAAAAAATAATATACAAAACATTTTTGAGTTTAAACTTTGTATATATTAGAAAAATATAAATAAAAGTACTTTACTCTTACTTGAAAAATAATATAAAATGTGTATAAATCTCTTAATCCATTGAAAAAACCCCACAAACGTACAGATAATGATGAAAAAAAATATTTATATTACTTATTTGCTCATAGAAATTATTATATATAGACACATTACGGCAGAAATTGAATTTATTTTCTTTATAATTGTTCTCGTTAATTTTTGAAGAAATCGCTTTCATTTATCTTGATTTTAACGCCAATACCTACTGTAAATTTTTACTTGCAATTGCAAACTTTATACGGTCTTTTTTCTCTCTCTTTCAATATTTTTTTTTTCAGAACAACTGCATCTGGGTTTGCGAAATAAAATTTAAAGTAAACACCATCGCATTTTCAGCATACAAATTATGAAAAGATTCAGTACTAATAACAATGCAAAGATAGCTAAGTAATAAATAGAGTGAATTACGTCTTTCAAAGTTTCTGGAGTTTTCTTACTCTACACCAAAAAATGGATGCATTTTTTATTTCTTCACTCACAATCTTTGCTGACTGAAAATAGAAATGACACGTTTTTGCTAACCATATGTCACCAATTTCTGAATAAACCAATATCCAATCAGTATGAATCAGACATTCCGTTAGGACCCATAAAAAACTCTGCCGTGATATTCGATTCCTAACTCTCTTCCCTTATCTCTCACACCACCGAGACACAAATTTCTGTCTGGATAGGGTGGGAGCTCTAAACGAGCTTTTAATTTCACGATGAGGGTTTTGGTCAGCAGTGGCGGCGACTTGGGAGTCGAGGGGGGCAAGCGTCCCACCACCACTTTTTGCGGGAAAAAATAAATTTTATTTTATTTTAGTGGCTCAAAACTAGAAATTAAAAAATGATGTAATGTCTGAGGAAGATAAATAAGTAATCGCTGGTGCTTAATTTTTAATTAACCCTCTGACATTTATAAGAATTTGAAACCGGATGTTTTGAAATGCGTAAAAATGAGGAGAACTGCCGAAATTGTTATCAATGTTATATGCCTACCCCCTCGTTAAGACGACTCCTACTTCTTGATGACTACTTGTCAAAAGGGTCGAAAGAACGTCTTTGTTCAATTAGTCTGATTGATCACTGCGACATCTGTTAGAAGGAAAATAGAACCTATTTTGAAATTATCTAGGCTTTTTCCAGCTGTCTAAGTAGGCATTAATGGAAATGTACATTTACACTTGTTTTTGAATACATTTTTATGAAAATACGCTCCATAGCGAGCGTCTTCTTTCATTCTGAAATCTTTTTGTAGGCTCGTTATGAACTATAAATTAAAAGACAGATGGTACTGTACCCCGTTGTGGTGAAACCACCTGAGGTAGCTTGTCATCTACGTTGATGCTAATGGGTTTTTTCATGGGAACAAGAATTTTTCATCGTGCCCTCAAGCAGTTCTGTACTAGACTCTGGTCAGCTCAGTATTCAACATAGTGTGGAGAGTACGCATCCCTCTGGTTCATGATTTCGATTAGTGCAACGCCGGGTTATTTCGCTATAGTCTAAGACAGGGGACTGTGTTAAATCAGAAATATTCTGTTTAAATATGGTTGTTATTTTCAAACTGCATTAGGATAACTGCAGGAATATTTCACTGGGTGGAATAATAAGGCCGGTCGGCTTTTACTGTACTGCCGAGGGTCGGATTTACACATTCTGCGCCCTAGGCCAAAGCATATTCTCCGCTCCCTCTCAAAAAGTTAACATATAATTTTAAATTTAATATACCATTGTTTATCTTTGAAACATAAAATCACTTAATAAAATCTTTATAATACTTGGACCATATTAAATTTTTAATTCAAAATTACACTACTTGTGAAATAATAAAAAATTAATACCTGCAAAAATACTTCATGGAATATCTTGAAAGCGAGTGAAATACCTATTACAATTTTTTGTTCGCGATTTTCTGCGTGAATAGTCTTGAAGGGTCACTGAAGTGGACAGATCTTATTAAATCGATTCCAACGCGTGGAAGTGCAAGGGTAAGAAACGGTGGTCAAAAAAGACGAAAAAAATGTATCGTTCAATATATTTGATTTAACGAATGTAAATTTCAAAAACATCATTTTATACGCGCTTTTCAAAATAATACTGAAATGTTTGTAAATATTTGGTGGTTACTTCTTCCGGGTATGCGCCCCCTGACAGCTTCGCCCTAGACCATGGGGGCCGTCCACAAATGATGTCACGCTTGTAGGTGGTTCGTAAAATTGTGACAGTTCGTGACAAGGGGGGGAGGGGTAACAAGAAGTGTGACATCGCACATTTTGGTTAAAATAAAAACATTTAAATTCAGCAGATAAAATTTTGAAGTTATTTTGAAATTACCAGAATTTGAGAGTATTTTTTAATCGGGGCTAAAACAACTTTCATGTGATTTTTTTCTTATATTCCTTTCTTTTCGAAAAAGGCATTCAGGGTAGGTTCTGAGAATATGGTAGCAGCAGAAATTCTTCACCATTAGAAGAAAACCTCCCTTGCTCACAGATGCCATTAAAACACATAGTTAAAGTTTAAAAATAAAATTTGAAATATGATCTATAACGTAGTGCTTTGTTTCTGAATTGCAAGTACATGTTTATGTAATATAGCGTGACATGTGAGGGACAAGGGGAGAGGGGGTATGGTGAAGTGTGACACTTTGTGACAAAGGGGGGAGAGGGGGTATGGAGAAGTGTGACACTTTGTGACAAAAGGGGGTCAAAAATATTAAAAAAAAGTGTGACATCATTTATGGACAGCCCCATGGCCTAGATTGGCAATATGGAAAATCTGGCCCTGTACTGTCAATTAACTGAACAGTGTTTTCTTAAGCACCGTTGTTTATTATTAACACAGTCTCAGTGGACGCGACAGTTCCCCTCCACTTTCTACGGAAAAATTAAATTTTTATTTTATTTTAGTTGTCTAAAATTAGGAATTATATGAAAAAAATTAAAATTAAAATTTAGCTAATTTTGCTAAATTTTAATTTATATTTAAAATTTAAATAATTGCTAACAATTAAAATTTAGCTAAAATAAAAATTTAGCTAATTATGTTTCTAAATTTTTAAATTTTGTTGTCTACACCCAATACTCCGGGGTACTTTTAGTTGTCCAAAAAGTTTTGACACCCAATCGCCGCCACTGTTGGTCCGCACATCTCTGAAATATAATATCATTTGTTACTTTGTTGCAGCTTGAGGCTTCTGGGTTATAAAAAAGATTGCATTCTTAAGATTTTCCCACACTTTGTCGAAATCGTTTCAATATTTAAGATTCCTGGGAATAAGAGCTTTTAAAAACCTACTTTTCTTTTAAATGTAGCCAATTAATTCTGAGCCCCCTTGTAATTGCGCCCAGGCCACGTGCCCTACCTGACCCACCCTAGTTACGCCACTAATACATAATTGATCATAAATAAAATTTTCTTTTGGAAGCATTAAAATATTTTTCTGGAGTAATCACCTCCACTTTTATAATAAACGATTATCGTGTAAAAAAATCACTTGGGAAGACGAATATATAGAAATTGTTGTGAAATATGCTACAACGATTCTGGTATTTTTCAAGTCAAAGAATAATTTATTAAGTTTAATATTTAGCGGCATTTTTTCGGAAGGTGGAAGAATATTCGTGTTCATATTAAGCAACCACGAAAAAAACCTTCACTTTAATCTGTTAACCGGGGAATTAAACTTTTTTCACCTCGTTTTACATTCAGCACTTTTTTTTTGTATTGAGAAGTAACATTATCCACATATTGCTTTAAAACATTTCCATGGCAGAAAACGTCGTCACACCCATTGGAGTTGTCTTCCTGGTATGACGAAATACCCAGTTAACAGGTTAAATTTCATTTATATTCGAAGGATAATCAGTGGCCTAGAGAGGGTAGATTGTGATGTAGAATATAAAAGACTTGACAGGCAGGTAGTTATATAAAATGACAATTTGTTAAAAAAAAGTCTTATAATCAACTTGGCTAAAGTTCTGAATCGAAAAATAAATATTCAGTATTAATACTTATCAGTTTATGGAGTGAGTCAATTTGATTCATTCAAGATTTCATTAGTATTTACATAGGAAACTTAAATTTAAAAAACAACAACATATGTTGGCTTTCAATTACATAATGAAGTATATACAAATATAAATTCATCCATTCGCCCACTCTTTAATTTCGATTCTCGAATGCTATTTTTAATGTTATGACTCATTATACGATTTTATAGTTACTGTTCAGCAACGAATTCCGAGACTACCACTTTTGGACGATTTTACACCGGAAAGGGGTGTCAGGTAATGAGTTATATGAGCGCATTTCCGGATTTCTTTCTTAGATCAAGCTCAGTAAAATGTAAACATCACACTTCCATTCTTCACTTTCCCCCTATTTTGATGAAAGTTACTCCGCCCGGAGCATGAGCAAAAGCGCGGAGGATTTCCAAATCCGTTGCTAAACAATAGTTGCATTCAACACATAAAATTTGAGTCTTGCATTGGACTTACGAAAATCCTAAAACAGCTGATGAGTAAGCTTTCATGTTCTATTTTTTTATTCAGTTGTCATTTCAACATTTATTCTTGTAACAAAAAATTACTTACAAAATTTATCAATTCGATGATGTAACTGAATGTTGCAAAAATTTTGTAAGATGCACTAACATTTGTGCTAAATACAATAAAAACGCCTTCTGAGAATGTATTTCAAAAACAGAGTTTATGTAAAAAAAAAAAAAAATCAATCAAGTTTTTTCATAATCAGTTTTAATTAGGTTAAAATTATTTATTTAAATTAGGTTAAAATTGTTTTTTCCCCCATATAACCGCATTTTGATGTGCAAGGCAAATTGACTCATTTTGGTAAAATTAAGTAGATGATCAACAGTCGCAAATCATTTCAGTAAAATTAGATAGAAAATCAACAGTTGTAAATCTAGTGTTAATATATGAATTATAATATATTACCTAAAGGCGGACGATAGAGAATCACGAATCCGTCTAGCAAGGGTGAATGACTCAAGACACCGAAGCCAAAATAGAACGAATCAGACGAGCTTTAATGCTCTAATTTATATCGGAAGTTAATTTGTGTAGTTAACCCTTTGCACTCAGATTTCTCATCTGAAGCACCATTCTAGACGTAGCATCATTTTGTCGTTTCTTGATTTCGATAGTTAAAAAAAAATCTACAGAGTTGTAAGAGTCGCAGATTAATATTTTGGGAAAAAATCAACTTCTACAATTATTTTTTTTTATTTCTCGAAGTAATAAAATGAGTTCTTGTATTCAATGAATTACTATGCATCTAATTACTTTTCCGAGAGCAAAAGGTTAAGTATTCAGAATATTTGATGCTGCAAATGCTGGCAACACTTATTGACCTGAAGCTGTGAGAATTAACCGCTTAACTTATCAGCCCGAGAATACTCGTGCATCGAATTATCGAAATTTTAGTCTTATAAACTAAAATTGAATCATTAATTAGCTTCATAATTTGACACAAAAAATATGTAGGATCCATAAACATCTTAAATATCCTATGCCTTCTTAGATGAATGAAAACGACAGCCCCTTTCCAAAACAGGAGGGGTCATCTTATTAGATAGCAAAGAAAATTATTCAGTTAAGTGGTTAAATCATTGCAGATGCGATCCCGAAAATTCCGGTCATATAGATGTGGGCTGGAAGATTAAGGTCAAAATTCCTAACAAATGGGGTCCGGGGCAGGGCCTTTTTTCTCCGCCTCCTACTTGCTATAGATGTTAAGCGCAATAAACAAAAAGATAGCATGCCTTCAGGCGCCCCCTCCCCATTTGATAGGCACTGCTAACAACAGCATTCTATTGATCCGGCGTTCACAATATGGGGTAAGAGTACCTCTTGGGGATCGCTAAACCAGTTTTGCAGGTTACACGAAGAGAACTCCCCCAGCGGCAAATCTTTCGTGCAATGTATTGAATTGCATTTAGTTATTTTTGCCGTTTCGTTTTTATCAATGCATGCAACTTACTGAAAAATAAGGTAACACACTTATTTTATGCAGTTGATCTTATTTTAATTATTTTAAATTAAAGAAATTTTTATATACAGCAGGGATACTTGTGGCATTGTTGCTTCATATGGATACAAAAAAAAGAGTGAAATGTACAGAGGTTGCCATATTCACTGAATGCGTTTTATTTTTAATGCTGATCAGAAAAAAAATTATTAGTATGTACAAAATGTTACAAAAATCGGCCAATATCTCTATACGTCAGAGGTAAACTAACTAAGTAACAATTTTAACATTTTACAGGACAGCCAAAAGAAGCCCCAGAGCGACTGTTTAAAACAGCGCAAACTGTTTCTTATTTCGATAAAAGCGGTTTTTTTCCGACGTACAGCTACGACACTTTATTCATCTGAAAATGCGGTCTAGATCATGTAAATACTATAAAAACAGATTTCCCAACAATGAAGCATATTTGTAGTCTATCCTATTAATTTTTTTAACGTAGGATTTTTGTTACACAAGTCAAATGATGCCCATTGAAAAATTTCTATTCCAGAAAAGAGACAAAGAAGGCTATTATTTACTTAGAAGTCGTTACTCTGAATACAACCAGTTTGGATTTGGTTTATCGCGAGATATATTGAAACTTAAAAGTCCACACGTTATTATACTAATACGATCCTAAACCATAATAGCAACATATTGTAAGCGATAAATACATATAATATGAAAAATAAATTTATTTGCCAAAAGTCGTTGCTAAAATCCAGTCTAAAAATGCTAAACATCGGGTATCGCGTGTCTGACGTTCCAAATTGAAAACGGCCAAGTAGCGCTATCAGCCATCCATCTGCAGGATGACGATTACTCTAACATATTGAATTGGTAGTTTTGATATACGGAATTAGAGCAATGTTATGCAAAGAACAAAATTCCGAGTATTTAGTCAGCTCAACTCCGTTCATGTCAGCCGAACCGTTTTGACAGATGAACAATAAAGCCAATAAAGGGGGTTGCGTTTCCTGGCGCAAGAGCCATATTTGGCTATGATGCGCCAACCAATAAAGGGGCATTTATCACTCACTCGGTCATTTTTTTTCAATTCTTATAAATTGTTTTAAATTCAGCTGTTTTTTTCAATGATACTACAGCTTATACAATTATTTTGTACATTAACAACCTCCCATTAAAAGGCTTGCTGTGGAGCATTAATTGGTAGTCAATAGACACTGACAGAGCAGTCAAAATTTCAGCATAAATCTTTCAGAAACAATTTTTTTGCAGGTCTAATAATACTAAACAGATGGAGAATTGTATTTTCCGAGTTATTGCGGATAGGTACTAATAACAATTTCTATTAATAATAAGAACGAATGCATTAGTATTTCCTTTTTCTGGCACTCTACAGGGCAGACAGTAGGATCTGAAGCAATTAAATTTGGCTCAAACATAACTTTGGAGTAATGTGCACCCCGGAAAGAATATATTTTGCAGTTTTAATTAGAATTTTAATAAATTCAGATGTAAATAAAACTTTGTTTCCCAGCAATAACTAACACCATCTTACTCAAAAATTATCTTTTCAATGATACCAATTTATTTGTCGTGCATTCCTCCAATTCTAACAAACTTCTAAATACGATTTGCAAAATTATTCATTCTTGTAATGAAAGACAAACCGCTTTCTTTCATCAAATCATTACATTGCATGTTTTTCCTCTATTAGAAAAAGGGTGCAAAATTTACCTTTAGTTATTTGCACACTAACTTAAAAAATTTATCTTTTCAATTATCTCAATTTCATTACTGCGGTAATTTGAATTTTTGAAGAATTTTTTAAAATTATATATACTTCTTTGTTGTAATAAAAAGCTGTTCATTTTCATTGCTTTGCTAGTTTTGTCCAATTTTTTCCCCATAATTTGAAATTAATGCAAGAAAATTCCGTTTGTTTTTTGTTCTTGCATTAAATGAAAAGCGGTTTTTAAAAATCTGTTTTTCCCTTTAGTTTTGATATATTCACTTTTAGAAACGTAATTACACCCATATTTTCACTTTCTTCTTTAGAGATTATGCTATTTACGTGCTATAATTAGCTTAAATATGCATTTAACTACCTTAATAATGTGTAATTATTGTAATTTCAATAAAAATTATGCATGATCAAAATAAAAAAAAAATCTTCTTTAAATCTCATATTTTTTAGAGAAACATATGTAATACTTTTTAATAGATGAATGCAGATGTCTAAATCATTAACTTAATTAGATGCAGTGGCGTAGCTGAAACTTTTGCCGCCCGGGGCGATCCGCCTTTTCCTTAAAAGTTATAGAGAACATAAACCTCAAAGTGTCAAAAAAATCCAGGGAAAAACATTTTCTTAGGAACGTGATTTGTCATTTGACGCCCTCGATCTCTGCAGATAGGTTGAGAAATCTTGCTCCACCACACATATACACCTTTCACATATCGGCAATTTACCGAGAAAAGGCGAAAAATCTGAATTCATTAAATTATTTTTTTTATGAACACAATTGATTGAGCTAGTGCCGTTGCTCTTCTTAGTTATAAAGAGTTTTCTTGCATGTCTGATTTTGCCGCCCCTTTCGAAGTGCAACCCGGGCGGACCGCCCCCCTTTAGCTACGCCACTGATTAGATGCAAAACATTCAGTACATTTACATTCTGTTTATGTATCAACATTTAGTTTAAATAACAATACATTTTCCGCGCACTTTTTTTTATTTAATTTCTATTACGTTTCCTGGTAGCAATTAATGTTTTAATCTTATCTAAAATGAAATAAATTTCAAATTTGGTTGACAAAAATGAATCAGTACCTGCTGATCGGGATAGAAGATACTAATTGGTACTAACACGGGGAAAACGATAGCGTAACAATAGACATAAAAAAGTAAACATAAGCGATTTTAGTTTTTTAATATGCATATATCAACATAACAATTTACAACTTTACAAAATACAACTCATAAAACACTACTAAGAAATTTATATTAACATAACAAACTCTAAAAATTGGAAAAAGTAGGATTCCTAGGCACTGATACAAATGAACGGAGTTCACGAGGTTCTTGATTAAATTCAGATGCTGCATCATCGTTGCTCTTATTGAGCACAACAATTTTGAAATCTTTATGCAGAAATATTTTTCCAGTTTTCGAAGAAGCAAACCTAGGAAAGAAAGAGGAAGATATTATAGATAACATATCGCAACAAAAATTAATTAACTCTTTGCATTCCAAAAGATAATAAGATGCATAATTATACATCTGCGAGTGTAAGGATTGATTTAGCGCTTTTGGAAGCTGAAAAATATTGTTATTAATTTGTTTCAATTCCTAAAAATTAATCTGTGTGTTTTTGCTATTATATGGTTTTCATAATAAGCGTTCTATTTAGGAATTTTCTTTCTTACGATATTTATTGTGGCTTAATTTCATTATAGTATTGTTTTCAGCGCCTCACACTTTTAAGATTTTGTTTTGAGGTCCATATTTTTGATGAAAAAATATTATTTCCTACTTTTTGGTCTACTAATAAAAGCATGTTTTAAAAACTTTCTTAAAATTATTTTCCACTTCTTAGCCTTAAATATATTTCACAATTCGTTAGTATAAATATTAAGGAATTTTAAAAACAATTTTTTCTCAAATTCACTATCAAATGGTGCCATTCATATGGAATCAAAATTGAATCACAATCGATTAACTGATATTAATTTTGAAAATAATAAAATATTGTATTGTCATCAAGAACACAACTGTACACAATTTCAGAACTTTAGTACATCAAGAAATGAATGAAAAACTGATTTGAAAATTCCATCTTTGCAAACATGAAACAAGTTAAATAAAATCGTGTAATAAAATAGAAAATGCTGTAGCATCCATTTTCTTCATCTCAAATGCACCGATAGCAATCTAATGGTTGTGATACAATGGTTTAAGACTTAAATCAATGAATTATTGACATAGTAAAGATTTGGACATATTTTAAAACTCGATCTCGCATTCCATTCAGTTTACATTTGTTTGCGAAATGAGCAAAGAAACGTCTCCACATCTCTGTGATTCTGACTGGAGAAAACCATGAAAGACTTCTTGGTCTAAAAGTCCTGCTACAAACCGCAATGTTCAACGTATGAGTCTAGATTTGTTTAATCCCTAACAGAGAAGATTTTTATACTATCTAATTAAATGATACCCCTCTGTTTTGGAAATGCGTCGTCGTATTGATTCAACTATGTGCATGTCTATAGAACATTGAGATGTTAATGGATAACCGGTCATTTTTGTATCGAGTTATAACGTCTATGAATGGGTTCATTTTATCTTACAAGTTCAAAAATGACATAATTCGATGCACGAGTGGAGCTCGGGCAAAACTGTTAAGGGGTTAAGCACAAGTTGCGTAAACAGGCATATTTAAGTAATGGTATAATGCAGGCCAATTCCCATTAAAAGCACTCACCTCAAGTGGATGATGAACCGCAGCCATTTCGGAGAGGAGGGATGCTCTTCGGTGGAACCAACAGGAAGGTAATAGATTTTTTGTCTTATAAAGGTATGGCACATTGGAGGCATGGAGCTTAAATCATAATTTAGGACAAACATTTTGACGACAGTTTCTGAAGGATTGAATAACGTCTGCAAGAAAGTGAATATTTTTCATAAGTGTGGCGAAAAGGTTTACGAGATAAACAACAGGAAATTTACAAGGAAATGCATATCGTCGCTGTTATATCAAAATGTCTTATGTAAAAAACACTTACAACACATATGACATTTTGATGTAACAGCTGACCTCAATAACGACTTATGACATTTGGGTATTTGACTTATATTTTGGGTTCTGTCAGCTGATCACATACAACAATTTAAGAGCAGATGTAGCTAACCTATACAAGTGTTTTGCATCAATACAAATTTTGGCAAATCCGACAAACGACATTTAGGTATAACAGTCAATTTATTCTGTACAACACCACCCACAGAGAGAAAATGGTTAGTCAGAAACATTGTCAAATATAGAATATATAACTTTCAGACGATGGGAGAAACGTCAATTAAAGGAAAAGCTAGTTCTAAGAAGTTATATCCATTCATAGAACATAACAGCATTACAAGCGAATTAATATTCATATTTCTATGACTACACGAGATCATAATTGTATTAAAAATTATGCGACACTACTGTGAATGCCGTTGAGCGTTAACTACTGATTTCTGTCTCGCGTTAAAATTATAAAGTCAATTTTTACAATTCAGGTAAAAACAAATGAGAAACGAAAAGCAGAACCTATGCTTATTGAATACATAGTTGCATGGAAAATTTGATGGTACTTCGACATATTAATTTGCATTGTAGCAAAGTGGAACATGGCTGATTAGAAAGTTTAAAATTCGAATTTGTCTGCGTTACCCTGCATTTCAAACTAACACAATGTTAAAATATCGTCTATAATACAAATTTATTTTGGTTAATTCGAAGTCAACACTAAAATTTGTTTTTATTTCATAATCGTTTCCATTAGTGCAATGCATCAATACCTTGCGTCCTCAGTGATCGTAAAAGAGTAATTTTTTAATCATTCAAGGACTTTATTGTTTAACAATGTATTCAATAAAAAAAAGTAATAAAAATTACTCACTATTTGAAAATGGAAATTGGAAACCAATCGTATTTTTTTCAGAGAAGTTTAATGAAACACAAAAAAATTTATATATATCTTTCCATCAAGCAATTCAAATACCTTTTAGAGGGCCGAAACTTTGTAATTTTTATACGGATCACAAACCAATTACATACGCTTTCCGTCCAAAGAATTACATAGCTTCACCCAGACATCTTCAGTACATATCGCAGTTTCCCACCGACATTCGTCACATTAGTGGACATTTAACAAAGTTGCTTTATCAAGATTAGAGGAAGTCACTTTAATTGACTATGATAAAATTGCTCAGTGCTAAGACGGTGATAAAGAATTGGAAGAATTAAGAAAAAGCGACACCTCTTTAAAATTCTTAAAACATGAACTACCATCTGGAAGTCAGCTCAGGTGTGATACTTCAACATCTAGAGTATTAGACCATTTATTCCCAAATGTTTCCGAAAACAAATTTTTGACCAAATACATGGATTAGCACATTCAGGAATAAAGAGCAACATCAAACAAATTACTTCCAAATTTATTTGGCCAAATATGAAAAAAGATATTTACACTTGGGCACGTGCATGCATAAATTGTCAAAAAAGCAAAGTCAATCGACAAACAAAATCAAAATTTCATACGTTAAAGAACCTGATGACAGATTTAGTGTCGTGCATGTTGACATTATTGGTCCTTATCCACTTTCAAATAACAAAGTCTACTGTCTTGAAACTGCATTGATAGAGACACCAGATGGATGGAAGCTATTCCACTCGAAAACATTACAGCAGAAACCATCTCAAAAGCTTTCTACGAAAACTGGATATCAAGGTCCGGAGTTCCTTCCTGGCTCATAACAGATCGTGGATCGCAATTCAACTCGGAAGTAATGAGGAATTTGACCAGAATTTGCGGAGTCAAACTTCAACACACGACAGCCTACCATCCGAAATACAATGGCAAAGTGGAGAGCATGCATAGAACGCTCAAAACAACCATAAAAGCTCAAAATACAGTAAAGTGGAGTTACATATTACCGACCATATTGTTAGGTTTACGTGCCTCTCTTCAAGAAGATTCTAATTCGTCAATAGCTCATATGGTTTATGGTAAAAACATCAAACTACCTGGTGAGTTTTTCTGCGAATCAAAAATTCAAACGCCTAGTGAAACATTTGCGAACAAACTACAGAAGCAGATGAAGTTCCTCAGATCAAAGCCAGAAAAACACAAGCGTGTTCAAAACGTTTTTGTTCAAAGGGACTTAAAAACGTGCAGCCATGTTTTTCTCCAAATTGACATAGTTAAGAAACTATTGGAACCTCCATATGAAGGACCCTTCCCAGTGACTCAACGAACAGAGAAATATTTTACAATTCTTGTAAAAGGCAAAGAAGTTGATGTAACTATCAATAGGTTGAAACCCGCATATATTTTAGCAGATACAGATGATAATATATCTCAGAATAAAAAAACTAATTTGCCCAAACTAAACCCTGAGAAAGTAGTTCCATTTGAACAAATTCCGAAAAAGACTCGATCTGGTAGGATAAAAAGAACAAAAAACTGCCTGTTCGATTTAAAGATCGATGAAAAAATCATTTTAATCATGTTGTTTATCTTATTTTTGTATATATTGAAGTTTCATTGTATATAATTGTAAATATTGTTCTTTAAAGAATTTAATTATTTTCTTTTGTATGCATTACTTTTCCTTGTTTCGTTACTTTGTAACTGCAAGGGGAGTAACGTAGTGGTACATATATAATTGCATGGTAATAACCATTTTATATATATTTCATTTTTTAATTACTTCATTTTTTCCCCTCTTTTTGTTGGCAGACGATTTTGTTAAGCCATCTCTACATACAATATAATCTTTGTTTTAAGTGAATCTACCTTTCTGAGAATGGCAACTATATATTATTGTTGAAAATATAATGTAGAATGAAATGTGATATTTTGGGAAGTCAGCTGAAATAAAAAGTTGGAGAAAGTTATTGATTCTTCATATTGTATCTCCACAAGCCTATGACGTCTAGATATGCCATCAATGGTCTCCTGGCTACCGTCACCCTCCATTTTCGAAAAAAATCGAAAAAACACTACTTCCACTATGCACACTCTCTATGTCGGAAAAACCTTGACAGAGTCACCCAACCACCAGAACGATTCCGACAATTTCTATTTCATATGAAAGCGTATGACCCCTAGATATGTCATCAATGGTTGTCTGCCACTCACAGTTTCAAGATATATCAGAAAATAAAACTTTAGCAAAGTCTCTCAGCCTCTACAACCAACAATTTGCCAATTTATTTCACCAAGTTGCAAGCATAGCCACAAGGCCATTAATATTACGGGCGAATAGCTGGTCGCCGAAGGTGGCTAGGTACTTTATTAAAATTACTTAATGTTTAATTATGTATTATTTATAAAACTTAATTTTTAATTTAAAATTTGTCTAAATATAAGTACAGCCAGAGAAAATGACAAAGTTTTTCTTCATTCAAATTTTTATTGAGGTTCTGTTGTCTTCGAATTAGCCAAATTCCACTTTAATTGATGGTCGGAACAAACCTAGTTTGAATCATAGCATGTACGGAAGATTAGTTGGATTGTGGAGACATCTTCGAAGAATTGTGAAATTGTGGCGAAATATCAAAATTCCCTTTATTTGAAGTATTCAGATCATTTTAAAAATCGATGACAGGTTGTGAAAAAGATAAATGGTTATATTGACATCTTAAAATATTCCACTCTATGACCATTAAGCGCAAAGTGGCGCGAGTCACCGGTAAGTGTCAAATGTAGAAAGAGGAGGCTAAAAATGTTCGGCTGGCTTTTATACTTTCGAAAAGGGGAATAACCGAAAAAATGCCTACTCTGTATTTTTAAGATGCTATCGATGTTTATCAGCACGGAAGATGTATCTCGGGCAGTGAAATTAACAGTAATTAGATTTTGAGAGGCACGGATAAAAAGAACGCATTACATATATATGCAAATTTTGTAGTGACTTACTGTTTTGAGTTCTAATCAATTTTAATAGCATAGTCAAAGAATCCTTATGTATGAAGTGAACTCATTCATAAAAAAGGATATTTCTAATAAATTTTTTTTAGCTTATGTCCTCAGACATGCCTCAAAAAATTTCATTAATTCAGGATGAAAATATTCTTTGCATGTAATGGCAAATGCAACAATGGATTTGTTTACCGAAAATTATTCACATACAGAATGAAAGTGATTTGAAAAGAAAATAATTCTTCATATAGGTACAGTCGCGGAAAAAAAAAGAGCCACCCAGTATTATCTTGCCGTCATTCATCGCATATTAAAACAAAGGATACCAATTTTTAGGAAACAACTGCCACTAAAAGATTCCATACCTAAGAATTTCATAAGGGGTCGTCTACATATTTATAATTGCACTAACTTCGAAATTTCGAATGGCAACACATTTTTGATGATATATTTCAAAATTCCATCCATATTTATGCCAGGATACGAAATTTGGTCATTTTAGCTGTGTTCTTTTCGAAATCATAACAAATGAAATTTTGAGTTTATAATGCTAAAGTAAAATTTTGAATTTTTATTTGTATCTTGAGAAATAATACAATTATTGAAGTATAATTTATTTTTTTGTAATAGTATGAAGTATTTTACATTGTCTGCACTTATAATTTTGATTTTACAATAATTTTGAATGCATAGAATATTTCATAAAATCTGATGCTTAAAATGTTTTGAATTGTAAAAACTTAAAAATTTTGACAGTAATCGATGCAGAAGGCTAATTTAAAGGCCTATGCAAAATTTCAGCTTATTCGTAATAATAGTTTTAAAGTTACATTAAATTTTATATTTTCACTGTAAAACGATGCACTTAAGGGACCATCATACATTTAAAAAACATTTTCATTATTAAATATAATCACTGCACCACTTTTTTTAAATAAAATTTAAGTAAACAAAAGTTTAACTATCTTTATATATAAATTAAAATTTTATAAATTTAAGTGGTGCATTTCACTAAAATAATTAAAATACGAAGAATTAGATACCAATGCCCTACGGACTTACAAAGAAAACCCAGACAATAAATGGAAAAAAAGTGAAAGAATAAATCTCAAACAGTTATTAATTTTAATACACATTTTAACATTTCAATAAAACAACGAATATTCTCTTTTATTCGATTACTTCCACTCATGTAAAAAAGCCTATGCAAATATTTATGCATTATTAAAATCTTAATCCTTTGTGATCAAAATTTATTCAGGCCAAAGTGAAAATTATACAAAACTTCCAGAACTATTGGATATCGTAATTTTTGCAGGACAAAATGAAACTTTTTGTAGAAAAGTTGTGTTTGACAGAACTGTTTTACGCATCAAATTTTATCCATTGTAAAATGTGGATCATTACTCTGAAAATAGCATTTAAAGTGCGAAATAACTTAAAATGCCACTACCGACATGTAAACGCAGAACTTTTCGATCTAAATGTGGAGAAGATCCCTTTTATATTTAGAACAAAAAATGTCGAATATCTTCCGATCTATTTATGGCATATTAATTAAAATTTATTTCTTGTGTCTTTTTCATGAGAAATTGATTTATGATATCGAAAATAGGTGTTGCTACTGAAAATTTTGAAGTTAGTGCAATTTTAAATATTGAAACGACCCCTTTGGAAGTTTTTAAACCATGGAATCTTTTAGTACACGTTATTTCCTGAGAGACGACAACTTTTTTTCAATGTAAAATGAACGAGCGCAGAATAATGCTGGGTAGTTCCTTTTTTCCCCGCGACTGTACATCAGTACTACAATCAAATTTATATTCAACATGTCTCAGGAAATGTTTATACACAAAGGAATTTTCTAACTGAAGTGCAATTTTAAAGTGGCATGTGAAAATAAATTCATACAAATTAGAAAACGATAGATAGCAAAAATGAATAACACTTACTACTTGTACTGCACCCTTTTTAGGAAGATAATATTCTGCATCCCCTAAAACAACATGCGCCTGCAAAATGAAATAATTCTATTAATAATTTTCTTGATATTTCACCGAAATAAATTTTATTAGATGTTCTTAGATAGTTGAAAAATTAAAACTAACACAATAAATAGCAATACGTACAAACAGAAATATATAACTAGAGTAATTTAATGATTTGTTTATTCATTTCTTCTGTTTTTCACATGCAAATGCAAATTATGTACGAGTACTTTTTAAAACTATAAATTAAGACAACTAAGGAGGCAAACTGAGAATGCTAAAATATCTATGTAAAAATCTGAAAAGAAAGCAAAAAGTGATAATTACATTTCGTCACTTAACAAGCAATATCACCTATCTCAAGTTTTTGAAATTTCAAAGAGGAAGGAAATACTCAATTTTTCGCAGCCAATAACGAATATTTCTTAATTTTTAGCATATTTGGTAGGAACTTGCGGTCTCGTGTTATTATCATCAGATGTCAAATAAATTCAGAAATATTCGTTATTGGTTGCGAAAAATTGAGTATTTTCTTCCTCTTTGAAATTTCAAAAAATTGAGATAGGTGGTATTGCTTGTTAAGAGACGATTAATTATCTACAGCTTGTCGTAAATATTTTTGTAACACATCAAATATCATTAATAAAAACATTATAATTCAGAAAGATTTTCAGAAAGCTTAATTTTTTTCACGTTAAAAGGTCACTAAATTTTCTCTAACACTAAGAGGGTCATGAATGAAAAAAATTAGAAGGTATGTTTTGAAAGTGTATGAATTCTTACCAGATGGAGATGAAATAAAATAACGTTAATAATGATAATAATGATGACGCTAAAAAAAAGAATGATGAACTTCCATCAAAAGAAAAGGCATCATTATACGACACTCGGAAAAATTTGCATCTGTAACAAATAAGTTTATTTTTCTGGAAACTGTACAAAACATCTGCTAAAATTTATTTGTTCAGCAATCCTATGAGTTTTTTCAACTTTTTCCAATCGTTGCCCTATTTTTACATACTTTTATTTAATCGTTTAATGTCTGGTAAGAAATCAAACTATTATGATTAGAACCAGAATATAATCTAATTTTCACTCATTTCTTAATGTACTGAAGTTCTGAAATTTTGTACAGCCGAGTGTTCTCGATGATAACACAATATTTTATTACTTTCGGAACTTATTTATTAGTTAATTATAATTAAATTTTAATTCCATTCGAGTTGTGCCATCTGATACTGAATCCCAGAAAAAAAAATTGATTTTAGGATTCCATAATAACTATAATAAATGAACCATGAAATACACTATATGCCCAAAAGTATCCGGACAATTTCAGATTTTTCACATTTCTTAGAATTTCTCTGGAAAGGTTTAACTCACTGCCTTTAAACTGCGACCATGTAAAGAATAGACTGTAACTCACATTTTATATTAAAGATTCGGTCCTGAGGACAATTAGGGGACCATCTACAAACTGATGAAGTCAAAACAACTCTTTTTGGCCCACCCCGCTTCACAGAATACTGATAACAAGATAAAACTTTCAGAAATGGTTATGATTAATGTGCATAATATTTACAGGAATTTTTGGAAACTCAGCACAAATAAAAAATCCAAAATTTTCCCGCCTGTTTTTTGCTTACAACATGCAGAGTTTTCTGTTATATTATACGAAACTTAACGAAAAAATGACAATATGTTAGAGAAGCATTTTGTAAAAATGTAAAAAAAAATGTTTTGAATATTACAGGAAATATAGCATTTTTAGTAAATAATGTTTTTCTGCGTATGCGCAAAATATAGCGTAATTCTCCTTTCACAACTTTAAAGCCAGATATATAGGGTAACTTATATAAAAAAATTCAGTTCAATATCATTAGTATTCAGAAAGATATCGTCATTTTACGTCATTAACGAGCAGAATTTTAGCTCCTATCGAAGAGAAGCTAAAAGATGAGGGGTTGTACACAAAATTGATATTTTTTAAACATATCTTTGAATAATTATATTGAATTGTAGAGTGGTTAGAAATTTGCTAAGTACCCATGAACATTTGTAACAAATAAAAAAATATATTTGTAGAATTATTAAGATATTTTACGAAATTAATTCGATAAAAAATTAGTTTGGCCATGAAAGAAATATATTTAAAAATATCGTTCGGCCGTAAAATTGTAACAATATGCTACTTGTTAATAATCATGTAAATAATGCAATAAAGTAATAAAATTTGTTATTTATAGTGCCTAATTAGCTGGAATTTAAGTTATGCACGTAATTGATAAGTGTTCATGGGTATTCAGCAAACTCTAATCACTATACAATTCAATATAATAAATAATGTGAAAATCCGAAAGTGTCCGGATACTTTTGAGCATATAGTGTATATTATGACCTAAAAAGTAGAAAATAATGAAGTTTTTAAAAACACGTGTTCATTAGTGTACTAAAACTGTAAAAAATAATTTTTGTTGCCAAAATATGGACGGCGGTACTAATAAAAGCGTGTTTTCAAAAGCTTTCTTTCTTTAAGAGCAAGTCAAAAGAAAATTTACCACATAAGGAGCCGTCCCTTGATGAGAGTTGCCCAATTCGTAAAACGATACATTGGCAGGTAATGTAAGATGATTGGGAAAAAAGCTACCACTTGCGCCTATTTCAGCATGGAATCCTTTTACACAACTCAAAGTTGGTAAACAGCCTTTCAGGATAGATTCCTTAAATATAAAGTATTCTGTTAACAACCGAAACATTCTTCAATGTTTATCTTTCATTATTAGCATTGTTTTTCCAATTTGGACTGTCAGAAAATTTCACGACATTTCGCATGTAAAACTGAAAGATTTGCAAGAGGTAAACAAATAAATTCTACATTTATTAAGTTGAAAAACACATGGCGTAGTTCTTCCAAGTACAGTTTAAAAAACATAACATGGTAAAATTAATATGACTTTCTTAACATATGTTAACTTTTCTCCGCTACCCAATTTCATCTTCGAGAAAAATTCATTTTACAGTGATTACTTCCAAAACTGATCCAAAGGGAATTTCAGCACGATAATTCATAAATATAAAAAGTTGGCTATAAAAGTAAATGTAAAAGTTCTTTCATAAATATAAAAAGTTGCTCTCAGAAAAACATGGAGATAATTCCAAATTCGAATTTCGCAGCGTTTTAAAATATTTCGGGTAAATATTCGCAACTCTGTTCTATAGAATTTCTTCTTCTTATCGAATTACGATTGCTTCCCTTTTTTCTTCCAATTAGATACTGAATTAAAATTTATCGAGAAAATGGAAGAAAACTACTTCCGATGATTTCAAACGGACTTGTCTTAATGCTGATATACGATGCAGTTTTATCCAAGACTGATTAATGGCTTTGTATAATTAGAAAAATTTAAAATGTGGGATATTTTTAGTATATTATGTTGAGAGACCTGAAGAGATACTCTTTTTTATGCTTTAAAGAATAAAATCTCTTTAAGTATGTCGTTCAAGGGAGAACTCGAATATAGAATCTTGGTTTATTATGTGCTAAACGACTCACTAGCCGTACAACGCGTGTGAGGCCACTTCTGAATAAGATTGCAGGCTTATTTAGGTATTGCATGCTTAAAATATCAATCAATATTAATAAATTAAAAAAAAATAAATATTATGCAATTAAATTAAGGAATTATTATTTCATTAATTACATAAGAATATTAAGGATTATTATAAATTTAAGAAATCAATACAGAACTTTTGTTGTAATTGCACTTCTTGAGTAACCATTTATACGAATTTCTTCTTTCTTAAATTTTTTATTACAGTATATATAAAAACAATACGCTTTCCTAATTGTTGGATGTATTGCGATATTTTATATCAATTTATTAAAAGATAGAAATTAAAGTGACTACTTTGATTACAATATTTCTTCATGGGTATTCTTTTTTTATAGGGAAGTTTGCAAGGAAATGCAAATTTTAAAATTTTGTTTCCAAAAAAATATGTTAGTTTTGTCTGCCGTGTCGTTTGATATTAGATTCTTATTAAATCACAGCGAATTGAATTTATATCCTTACAAGCTTTTTCTTCAGAGTTATGACGACATATGAAGATATTCTTCAATGTTTCGAAACTTTTTAAGGCATCTTGAAAAAATGGTGGAATGTTTTCTTCATCATTCCCACAGTCTTCATCTATTTCAAGCAGAGCATCCTCAATCAAAGCTTCAATTGTACATATCTTAGATGCAATTAAATTCACGTCACCATTAATTTTTTTTAAATGAATAAGAATGAATCGGAATAAAGGCAAAGAGACGTATTTACGAGCGACGTACTAAAGAGGCTGCACTGTAGTTGCGAGTTGCCCACAGGGACAATGACATGCTTGCTTTAAACAAAATCTTGGCTACCTCAATTATGAAAGAATTGAAAAGTTCTTACCTCAAAATTTCCCAGTAATTTTCTTCCTTTGGGAAAACTAGGTACACTTTTCGGAAAACGCTCAAGATTCTCGATAGAATTCTCACAGGGCAAATTTCTGCAGAAGGAAAAAAATTCATATTCTAACAATGTAAAAGACACCATAGCAAATATGTAAAAGATATGTTTTGCGAGATTTCAATATCAAAGCAATTGATGTAAGTTACCTGTTTATTTTTCAAAATAAATTTCAAAATTCAGCAGCAGATCAGATTTCATGTAATCTAAATTTCAACTTTACGCTCATTTCTTAAACACTTAGATATAGCGCAAAATCTTCTTTAATAACGAAGTCATGTAATTGAACTGAAACATATTAAATAGTGTTGTTCATAAACAAAATAATTAAAGCAATGAATTTTATTAATAATGGAGATCAGCCTTACCGTTTATTAGAGGGTACCAATCTATTTAAAACAAAAGGGCATTGTCTGTCATTCGGTAGAATAATCTGAAACACAGAATTGCGGGAATTAATAAAAAAAAATCTGGGCTTAACGAAAGCTTCACGAAATAAAACACAGCTTCCAGACACTAATATTCTTGACTGCAAAATACAGGGCGTTTCAGAATTCATGTGGTAAACTTTAACGGTAGTAGAGCATACTATTTTTTTTTTTTTTTTTGTATAGGAATGTATGGGCGCAAGTAACCAGTTGGGACACTAACACAAGAAAGGATCCCATTTCAGCACTGATGTGCACAGATATATAGATGCCACTTTAGGGGTACGATGTGGATAAGGTGGACTTTGGCCACTCCGATCACCCGATTTATCAAGCCTCGTTTACTTATAACTGGGGCATCTGAAAGCCCTCGTTTGAGAGGATCTAGTTCACTTAGTCGAGAACCTTCAGCTCGAATATTATATTTATTATGGCTGTAGAAGTATAAGGAATCCCTGTCATCTTTGAAACTGTACGCCAATTCCACCATCAATGTTACTAAGCGTGGACGCAAATCTGAGTAATTATTGCAAACACTGTCGAAATTGTATGAATATAAATCTATTTAATGTATTACATATTATTTTTGAGGATTGTATTTGCGATTTTATTGTATTTATTATATTTTATTATTTAATTTTAATTATTTTATTGCATTTGTTATGTTTATACTGATTGTATTTGTTGAATGTTTGTACATTGTGTATCACTTTTTCTTTGTACTGCTCCCCGCCGACCGTTAAAACGCTCCTTACCCCTATGGGCGAGTAAGTTTGCGTGTGTAATAAATAAAAACACTGTCGAAAGGATGCACTTGTAAACGACACTGGAAATAAAAATCCTCTCATGTTTATTTCTTGTGTTTGTTACTCAACGCATTACTGGCGCCCATACATTCTTATATTGAGTCTGTGTGCCAAATTTCATGGTTGTAAGTGAGATAGATTCGCCTGGACATCGCACACACACAAATATTGCCTTTTATAAGTACAGATAACACCTAGGAAGTTGTCTTGGAATACAAAGAAAGAAAAACAAGTAATTTTTTAAAAACAAAGATGTAATTAAAAATGAAATATTAAAATGACATAATAAAGCTTTTAAAAAAGCACGGTTTTAATGTGTGTACTAAATTGAAGAACACAATTTTTTTAATAAAAAATCTGGAGGTCAAAGAAAAATTTTAAAAGCGTGAGTCGCTGAAAGCAATATGATAAGAAAACTAAGCCATACAATAACAGAATTATGAATGTCAAAAGAAAGGAAAATTTTAAACATTCCTTAAGAATTAAACTGTATAATGAGTATGAATAATATTCCAATTTACTTAGAGTATTTATATCAGTGCCTCACGCTTTTATAATTTTGTTCTGATGATTTTTGGCAAAGAAAAAATTTCCTACTTTTTCAGTACACTAATAAAAGTGTGCTTTTAAAACCATTTTTTTTATTGTAATCATTACCTTTTCAGTCTCTTTTATATTTCATTATTATTACCATTAAAGAATCTTGTAATCAATTTTTCTCAAATTCACTACCAGATGGCGCCTTTAATTCTGAATATAAACTGAATAAAATTAAGCAATTAACTAATAATAACTAGAAGATTTGTGCCCGTCTAAGACGGCCTTTTAGCCCTGAAAACATATCTTGCATCCCATTTTCAGATTTACTAACGAAAGTTATAGTAGAAAATCTCATTTACATTGGCAGAGTGTTTAAGAATTAAAAAAAAAAAACACGAAAAACAGAACTGATGAATCAATTGACATTAACCTTCATTTAATAATAACCTTACTTTTAACAATTACTTTCGTTTCGTCCGAGTAAAAATATGGCAAAATCCACTAACAGAAAAAAAATGCATTACCAAATAGAAAATAAATAAATACTGAAAGAAAACAATAAAGAAATAAGATTGTTAACGCGGCTCAGTTTATATATAAAAACGCCATGAATCAATTGCCCCGAACTTTCGCTTTCATAAATACTTCTACCGAGGCAAAAGGAAATGAAACAGTTGAAATCATTTTATTGAAATTTATTCCAATCTAGCATGAATAATAATAATAAAATTGTCCGAGTTCTTTGACGCCGTAACAGAAATCGGATTCGCGCGTTCGTTAATGACGGAGAGCAAAGGGGCGTGTTTATCTATACACAGATCGTCTGAGTCTGTTAGCACGTAGCTAAACCACGTGACGCGTTACCGGATCAGTGAGAGACAGATCAGGGCTATTACATTAGTAATTATGCCCTGAAAATATTAAAATAGTGTATTGTCAACGGGAACACACAAGTGTACAGAAATTTGAAACTCTAGTACATAAAGAAGTGAGTGTAAAATTGATTACAAAATTCATCTTGGCAAACATGAAACAAGTTAAATAGAAGTCTATAAAAAATCATACTTTCAATAAGAATAGGTAAGTCTATAAAAAAAGCTTGCATGAACTTTCACTTATCATGAATAGTCAACAATAGTAAGAAATTATAATTTTTACTTGAATACATATCAACTTGCATTTCAGTAATAACACTGCTTACTTCGTTTGGCTCCAAGATGGACTCTGATTTGTATATATGAGGAATGCTGCAATTTCTTTCTGTCTCAGAAGACAGAGCTAGTGATGTTTCTGGTGAAAATCTGGCTGCAGGTACAGTACTAGTAGGTGAAATTCGTTTTGGAAGTTGAGGCTTTGGTTGAGATTCTTGGCATTGACAACTATCGGAAGTACACACTGTTTCACGAAAATTTGTAAATTTATGAGGTTGACTAGAGGGAGATATATTACCACTGGTTAGATTTAATAGTTTCTTGGAAGATTTGTACTTTCTCTTTTTTGTGATTCGGGGAGATTTATTTCCAGTTATTTCTAAATTTTTAGTCTCCACTGGTCCAGATGTGTTGATTATTATTGCTTCTTCCTTCAGACCTTTCAAAGTCGTTTTTATTTTTCTAATCTTTTTACTCAAATTGCTCAGTTTTTTTTCTCGCAAACCACATTTTGAAGAGTTTAAATGCGTCCTGTTGCAGCTTTTGCATTCAGAATTTGATTCTTTGAAATCTATTAACGTAGTTTCACTGGAATTTCCTCGGCATTTTGCTGCAAGCACTCGGTTATATCGTTTAAGCAATTTAGCCTCCAAACGACGATTCTTTTCTTTGCGAATAGATAGGAGCTTTGATTTCGAATTTTGAAGCTCATTTCTTTGCGAAAGTGCATTACTTTCTGATTCAGTTTGAAGAGTAGAACTGAATTTCTGTACACTATCTGAAAGATTCTCTGTGTGAAAAACTCTACAATTTGAGGAAGGTGATATTTGGTATTTTAATAAATCAGAACATTTGCTCCTTAAAAGGCGTTTTCTACAAACATACATTTTCCCCGAGTTTTTATAATTTAAAGCTGGGTTATATACAGGCTTATCAAAGTTAGATGTAAAATTTGTGCAAAAGGATGTTGGAAAACTGAAATTATCAGCACTATCATCCATAAGCTTGACTTTTTTCAGTTCATTTTTGTCATCCGAGTCAGCTACGGATGTTGCACTGCAAGCTCTAGTTTCAGAACTGTTGTTTGTATCGTTATAAACATCCATATTCTCTTCTTCTAGCGCTAATTTTTTCAAAAACTTGCGCTTTCTACAAATTTTTTGATTAGCTCTTTCGGTTTTTGCATCTGTTTGTGTGGAAGACCTAGAAAAGCACTTTGAAGGACGACTGTCCGCTCCATTCGAAACACTGGGCTCTAATGTTTTAATTTCGTGTCCTACGCAGTTCTCTGCCTCCAGACTACCATTTTCAATATTTAAATTCACACTAGTGGAAATCACAGGCGTATTACAACTTACTTGACTAGATTCACCATTCTGCTGTGGAAATATTTCATTTAGACAAGTTAAAGAGATTTGATAACCTTGAGATAAATATTTATCACAGCACACTTTTTTAGGAGGAATCACAGTTGATTTCTCTGGGTCTGTATTTAATACTTTTCGTTTAGAAGGCCTCTTCTTTTGTTCCGATTTACGACGGTGATATGTTTCATTTACAGGACTAGCTTCACACTTTGTTACTACCCCATTAGTTGAGGTAACATTCACAGGCGAATTCGATGTAGGGGAGGGCATATTTTCCGTTGAATGCTTCCTTTGACTATGATGACACTTGTTATCATCTGAAGATTTTAAAGATGTAGAATTCTCATCTCTATTTATTCTTCTGATCTTAAATTTCTTCTTACGGAAATGCCTAATCAATCGACTCGTATCGAAGCAAACATTTTCTTGACTGAGGCCATTGCTATAGGTTTCAGCATAATTACACAAGTAAGAAGTTTGCGATTTTGATAATAAGTCTATATTTTTACTTTGTTTCAATTCAAAAGATAAATTAGAGGTATCAACTAAACCATCAGGGCAAAAAGACTGTTTCAGAACACGATTTCCATCGGATATATTTCCCGTGAAAGTTTTTAGAATAGTTGGTGGCAGCAGTAGAGGAGTAGGTTCAGGCTCGCAACCATTTTCAGACAATACACCAAGCTGATCATCACAGGGAGGTTTATGCAACTGTCTAACAACCTGAGAGTTTAAAGAAATATTTTGGTGCAAACTTGGATTGTCACTGATAGTTCTAAAAGAATATCCATGCAAAGGAGGATGCTTTGAGCATGGGATTATAGGTACATATTGAGTTCTTGGCGGGAATTTCACTTTAACAATTCCATATACATCTTCAGCGATCTTAGAAACAGGAAAGGAATGTTCTTCAGGTTCGTGTTCAAACTTTGTTGAGAGTCCATCTGAACTAGACTTGACCCTGTAAAAAGGAAATGTTATTTCTAATGAAATTTAAAAGATTTGCTGTAAATTAAATAAATAAACACCATTTACAAGAAGTATACAGAAGCTGAAGAATCCGGAAGAAATCTACGTATAAGGAGTGAGCTAATGAAAAGGAGACATTTGCTGCAGTAGCGTTCAGTCTAATCTCTTCGGGTTTATGTGTTCGCGGATAAAGCATGGAGTGGTGGCATTCAGGCTCCCCATTTTTTTTAAATATCACTTTACCATGAAGGTCAGAAAAGTGATGCTCGACGAAGGACCTCTACTTATCGACTGGCTGGAACGGAAAGAAACAGTTAACGCTCAACGGCACTGCAGCACTTTGCTAATACCTACACAGGTCATCAAAAAGAAGCGACGAGGCAAACTGTAGAAACGGATAATGCCGATCTAGGGCAACCCTAGGACATTTGTCAAGAAGACCCTTGATCTCTTAACAAAATTTCGATGCAAAGTCATCAGATATTCTCTGTACAACCCCGATATCCTCCCCCATGTGACTTCGTCACTTAAAAAAACCATTTAAAGGTCTACGGTTCACCAGTGACGAGGAAATTTAGAACACAGCAGAAAACTGGATCTGCTAGCAACTCAGGAGATTCTACAATGAAGCCATCCACTCCCTTCCTCATAGTGAGGAAGGGATGTCCAGGATCAGTGTATCAGTGTATCAGTGCCAAAGGCAATTATGTTAAGTTGTCATGTTACACGTGAACCGGAATTTAAATATTCCTTAGATATAACCGACGTCTTCTGTTAATTTGGGCATACCTTCCTCAGTATGAGGAAGGGAGTGGATGGATTCATTGTAGAATCTCCTGAGTTGCTAGCAGATCCAGTTTTCTGCTGTGTTCTAAATTTCCTCATATATAGCACTTTTTTAAATTGAAAAGAGAACTTATTCTTGTTTCCTAAACAGGTTCTTTTCCTTGAAATTATACCGTGTGATGAATGCTATAAATAGAAAACTACACCATTGGGCATTTATAGGCAAGTGCATAAAAAGGTGCCAGGTTCACAACATATTATGACTGGGTAAATGTTGTAGACGATCCCCAGCCTCTACTTAAAATTTCATTCACGTGTTCACATTCTCTCAAAATCTTGAAAAGTTTTGATTAATAAGAAAAAACAACATTATTCATTTACGTTTTTCTCAAAACAATCGATAAGTAGTAATCTAGTCATAGAATTCACCCCATGATACATCTCAAACGCAGCAACGAGAAAGAAATCAAGGTTTAATTCATGAACTGCTCAATATAATTCGTCCAAAATTTCGCAAAAGCACTGAAAACAATTTGTACCCAAACTGTTAACTTTTCGATCATCCAAAACATTCATGCAATTTTACAGAAGAAGCATTCATAGATAGGGAGAAACACTCTTTTTCATCCATAAGACATTTAATAACGTAAGATTTTCGGTGCTCCAGTGATCTAGCTATGACTGGCTGAAAACACACAGAAATAAATACATGTTAAGTTAATGACATTCACAAATAGGATAAATAACTGAACAACATTAGGTACACGACGGTTTTGAAGTAGATGACATGCAACTGGAACATGGGGCCTTTACTAGGAGATACGAGAGCAGGTGCAAGGCTGTGCTGATAAGAGAGAAACAGATGCTTTTAATTACTGATGAGCATAAACTACCTCATAAAATTGAGTGACAAATTGTTTGTACTTTTGTTACTTAAATACGAAACCATAAACTGAACGCTAGAAAGATGATGAAAATTAACGTTGAAAGGGAAACAGAGAAAATTTTTCTATGGCCTTAAGTTTATTTAGTGATGCATCATAAAATTAAAATGAGTTTTACTAATGTCCAACAAGAAGAATAATACTTTCTACATTTTAGTACACTAATAAAAGCGTATTTTAAAAACTTTTATATTTTTGTTATTTTCTATTTTTTAGTCTTCAATATATATTTCATAATTTCTTATTATAGATAATATGGAATATTGCAATATTGTTTTTCAAATTCGCCACCAGATGGCGGATCTCTTACTGAAACAAAACTAAACAGAACTAAGCGATTAATTGGTAATTAAGTTCTGCAAATATTAAAATACTATATTATCAAAGAGAACACACAAGTGTACAGAATTTCAGAAATCTAGCACACAGGGAGTAGAGTCAAAAATCGATTACAAAATTCCATCTTTACAAACATGCAACAAGGGAAGTTAAATGAAAGCATATAAAAATAATCTGATTATAAACATGCAGGCAGAATAATGGAATATAAATTTAAGTTAAAAAAAAAACTGCTTCGAGTTTTATCTGAAAATCATTCTATTACAAGAATAGTAAACCATTAACTCATGAATACTATTCTTCTAATAACTAAGAAATTACAAAACGATTCAATACAACAGAATACTTATACAAACAAGAAGTTATTGAAAAGCAAATATTAGTTCATAGATTCTCTAAGTTTGCATTTATTCATTATCATAAAGTCAAAATATTTCAAATCGTAGTTTAACACAAGCAAGCAACATCATCCATCTCAATTTTTCGAAATTTCAAAGAGGAAGAAAATATTAAATTTTTCGCACTAATAACGAATATTTCTGAATTTTTTTCACATGTGGTAGGAACACGCGATCTCAAGTTCATATCAGAAGTTAAAAAAATTCAGATATATTCATTATTGGTTGCGAAAAATTGAGTATTTTCTTCCACTCTGAAATTTCAAAAAATTGAGATAAGTGGTGTTGCTTGTTAAGCGACGAAATAAAGTGTTTCTCAATTAAAAATTTCCTTCATGTAATATTTAAATATGGAATGTATACAGATTTGAAAATGGATTGAAGAATTTAAATATTTGAAGTGGCAGCTTTTCTTAAATCAGTAGCATCAAGCTAGGATGAAAAACTATCTGCTTAGAAGGACAAACATTTATTCATTTATCGCAATACTCATTCAAAATCTGGCATTAAAGTGAATTCACGAACAGTGGTGAAGTCGCAAAATAAGCAGTGCCGGAACGCTCTACTCTGGGTGACAAAAATCGCCGTTTTAAGAAGGTTTTTATAATTTTTCTTGTTTATTTCTCGTAAAAAAACAAGCAGTGCCGGAACGCCGTTGAGGTGCGTTCCGGCTCCACTACACCCCTGTTTCACGAATACAGATGACATTTAAATAGTTAAACGATATCTACAAAAATAGTTATAGAAGGAAATTTTTCTTTTTAGAATTTAAAAAATTGAAACAATCGTCAATAAAATGTTTAGATACTTACCAGTAATAGATATTAGAAGGCGATTTTCCTTTAGTTGAACTCAACCAGGCACTTAATTGAGAGAAATGCAGAAAAGATCGAACTGCTCGAAGCAGCTGAGGAACATCAACAAGAGTAGATTGTACCTTGCTGCAGAAAAAAGAAGAAAAAATTAGAGAAACTCAAGAGACACAAATAATTGTTTAAAAAAACTCTCATACTAATCTTAACAATATATAATTTAAATCTAACAAGATTTAAAATACAAGTTTTTTTCTCTCTCTCATAAGCAACGAACTAGCAGGGCCCGTTTTACCATTAGGTCACCCTAGGCAACAACCTAGGTCACATTGACGAGGCGTTTGTCCTTCAGGCGACCCTACAACCACCTAAGGACGTCACAACAACGGGGCGCTTGTCCATCAGGTATCGATACATTATTTTAACATTCCCCAAACCAAAGGCAAGAAAACTTAGTATCTCATAATAAATATTAAATATCATTACCTATTGAACTGTAAGTGTAAATGTATCATTAACCCTTTGCACTCTTAATGTCGAGTGAGACTCAACAATTCTGAATGATGCATCTTTTAGACATTCTTGTTGGATAGCGCTTGTGGCAACTTAGGCTACAGCAATCCCTAGAAAGGGAAAAATCCCGAAGGGATTCACCCTCAGATACCTTCTGACCCTGCCCCCAGGCGGATGTGAATTTAATCGAGCTTTAAACTGTGTGATGTTTATATTTTATATGTTTTTGTCGTAATGGTGTTTATATATGTGTGTGTGTCGTGAATAAATCGAAAAAAGACAAACTGGATTACCATTGAACTTAATATCATATCACACACATGGAAAGCCACTACAGCGCTTATTGTAAAAACCATATAGTAGCAAAAACACACAGATTATCTTTTAGGAATTAAAACAAATTAATAACACTATTTTTCAGCTTCCTAAAGCGCTAAATCAATCCTTACACTCACACGTGTATAATTATGCGTCTTATTATCTTTCGGAGTGCAAAGGGTTAATTATGATAAAGAATTATTGATGTATAAAATACGAGTTAATGAAAAATATTGAAAAAAAAATCATTTTTTTCGTGTGTAATTTAAATACTGTTTTGCTAATTATAAAAAAAAATTCAAATTTTTTTATCAGCTTTGTTTATATTTGGCTATATAAGTGAATATGTAAGTACGTATTGATTGATAAGGAGAGAATGGATTTTTCTTTGCCTCGAGGCGTCAGGTATCCTTCGACCGGCCTTGTGAACTAGACACAGGATGATTCAAAAGTTTTAGAAAAAAAAATGACATCGATATAGACTACTCTAAATAGGATGTATCAAAAGTATTTTCGTTTTTTTGAATGCTTGCATATGAAAACTTGTATTTGGCACTTGCTTCCACTATTGTTGAATTCAAAATATTATATAAAAGGTTATATGTCCTTCCATCTTCTTCTAATATAATCTATACTCGCCCAGATTTCTTACTTTCATTGCAAGATCGGGTGATGGATAGGACTTTTTAACGTCCAAACAAACCTCATTATGGACTACATTTTGTTTTCTAACGTTTTGTGGTTTTATACTCGTATTGCAATAAGTTTCATTGCAAAAAATGAAAATACTTTTGATGAGAGAAAGGCTTTTTAAACTTTGTTATTCGAGATTCTTTCAGATGAAAACACTTTCGCGACCACAATTTCATCAGAAACAGCAGTAATTCGAAAATTAAAAATTTCAGAAGTGGAATTTTCAGTTCAGTTAATTACACTCTGGTATTTTTCAACTAAAATAATCAAGTTTCTTTTTTCCCATCAGCGATCGCATTTTAATTCAAATTTTTTCCGTGAATCGAATCACGCATACAAGGAGGGGGAGATTAAGAAAGGAAATAAAGTATTATTTGCCGATAAAAATTTAATTTAATAGACAATACTTAAATTATTTGCTAAATTTATGTGAAAATTTCGAAGCCAAGGATTTAAAAAAAAATATTTTTGGTTAATAGTACTCGGGCATGTAAATTTTTGAGTCAGCGTTTTACTCTATAACATCGTGGTGTGTCAGCTTTATATTCCTATTTTTTATTATTTTTTCCTCAATTGTATGAAGCAATTACGGTGAAAAGACAACGAAATCCCCCGGAATTTTATTTTTAAACATTAATCATGGAAGAAACATCTATTCGAAGATATTCTCGTTATTAGACTCCCTATGGTGTTTGGTGGCGAAGAGAAAATTCATCAACTAGCAATTCTACGTCATCAAGATGAGATCTGATGGAAAGAGGAAAGCTTCGTTTTCATTACTCAGTCGTCTTTCGACATCTCCATCTGTAGGTGGTGCGCTCAATTTCAGAAAGTATCATATTTAAGAAGCAGTGGACGCCCTTCCCTGCGAAAGTGAAAGAAGTCAGACAACTATCTTTCCTTCATTAATCCCCCCCCCCAATTGTTAATTGCGCGATTCTTTTGAAAAAGACGCATGAGAAATCTGAAATTCCTATCCTAGGCTGAAACATAAAAGCTGGACGTAAAATGAATCCTCTATGATGTTAATGATAAAAATGAAACAAAACTCTTATTAGTGTACTAGAAATGTAGAAAATATTTTTTTTTTCATCGCGAGTCTGGAGATTATCAGCACCTTATGATTTCTGTTGTAAATATTTTACTTAACGCTTTAACTCCGGCTGCCGTCAATAAGCGATTTAGCAAGTCTGCCCTGTATTCCGGCAATCGTCAATAGATGATTCATGTTTTTTAACTTATTTTTATATAGATAGACGTACAGATATTGTACAATTTTTGAGTGGACACGGTAGATTCCCAGCACACTTTGTACGATTTGGGAGGAGTTTGAACATCAAATGCCCTTGTGGCGCCGTGGGAGATACTTTACACTACCTAGTGAATTGCCCATTCACGGAAAAGTATGCAAAAAAACTAATTTATGATAAAGACAATCTGTCCACATTTTTAAACAGAGAGGAAAATTTAGGTCTCCTTCATTCTATTTATCAGGAGGTTAATAACCTCGTTCCACAGGTTTAGTCCTGTTTTTTTCTCTTTTTTTTCTGCTTGTCAATTTCTGTTAGAATTTAGAGCCGACCAAGTCTGCGGCAGCATGAAATCACGTCATCTAAAGTGTCTTGCACATTTTGGTGACCCTCCGGATGGAAACATCGATGTACGAGAAAGTGTATATTTATATATATATAAAGGAAATATAGTACGAGAACATCTCACGGGCCCTCAGCACTATCCTGACAATGGACTCGTCTCCGGGACCAGGGGCGAGGTGTCCCGTAATCAAGAAGACGTACAGATATCCATAATTTTATATTCTTTTATATCTTTTTTCTATTTTTATTACATTCAGTCTTTCTTTATAAGCTGTTCAGCAGATACTTATGTTGTTTGTAGATACTTATTATATTTGCTGTTTGTATTTTATTATATTTATATTCACATTTGTATTTTGTATTACTTTTATTGTATTATTTTACTTATATTTTTTGTATTGTATTATCTAATTCTTTGTATTTTATTGTATTCTATTATTTTGTATTACATTACTTTAATATTTGTATTGGAATTCTTTTCCCCACCGACTCATCACACCCTTTGGGTAAGCAGAGTAGGCGTGGGCAATAAAAAAAAAGCTGTTCAGTTTAAGTTAAGTCTGGCGTAGTATAAGCCTAATATGGCTGGTGTGCCGTGAAACCCGCAACAAACAAACAATCAATTTCAGTTACTTTTATGCATTTGTAGTACTTTTCAGTGTGTGCAAATTAATTGCCTTTCAATGTATTTTTGAATGTTATTGCTTATAATTTTTCCCACAAAGTTAAGAAAATGAAGTTCCATTTTTGTCTATGTGATGTCCGAAAGCTAATTTAAATCATGTTACCAATTTATAAACAAATAACAATTATGTTAAAATCGATTTTTTTTCTTCGTTTCTTTTGTGATTGCCGTTGTAGTCGTGTATAGTTCTACTCGCAGCTAAAGGGTTAAACTGGAATTTTAATCGCATTTATTATATATTTTAATATGAAATGAATGTTTAAGAATTTTCTTTCTTTTGATATTCATTGTGGACTAATTTCGCTTTTAACACCCCACGCTTTTGCGATATTTTTTCTTTTACTTCCAGATTTTTGATAAAAAATTATTTTCTACATTCTAGTGCACTAATAAATGCGTGCGTTTTAAAACTTTTTTATTCATATTATTTTTTCCTTTCAATCTTCAATCTATTTCCTTATTATTCATTATAATTATTATGGAATTTCTTCTATGGAACTCTTTACCAGATGGCGCCTTTCTTATTGGATAAAAAAAACCATAAGTAAGCGACGAATTGATCATCAAATTCTGAAAATATCAAAATATTGTGTTGCCATTGGAAACACAGAACTCTATAAAATTAAAGAACTCTCGCTATTTTTCTCCGGCGTCTTGAATTTCCTATTAACAGAATGTTAAAATATCGTGTATAATTCGAATTTACTTTTGCTAATTCCAAGCCAAAGCTATAAACAGTACAAAAATTGTCTACCTTTCTGAATTGTTTTCGTTAGTTGAATAACTCTTTACCTTGGGTCCTCCGTGATTAGAATCACAAAGGAGTCACCCCCGTCCTGCTTAGGCATGCGGAGTCATTGAATAAAAGGCGTCACGACAGCAGTAGGAACTAAGGTCGGAATCCTAATAACCATCACCGGCCACGGCCCAACCCCTCCCGAAGGAGAGGCAACTCAGTCCCACACCATTACTGTCCCAGGGTAAGCGAGACCCCGCTTACTTATCCGGCGGCTTCTCACCCATGAATTCGTGTTGCACAACACCGGGGGATCCTCAGTGATTATAAGTGAATAATTTTTTAAGGGTCTTAATTCACTTAAAGACTTTACTGTTGCACCATGCATTCAATAATAAAGCAATAAAATGTTTTTAATTTACAAAAAACTTTGGACACATTAGATGTGAATAATTTATTTAGAAGTTTTATTGCAGAATTTTTGTATTCAAAGTGCTGCGTACTGATTCTTCATCAAAATTCCTAATTTATTAAAATTATTTTTTAAATTATCAAATTTTTGATTATAATTATTACTCTGTTTAGTTAGAATGTACTATTTATTAACCCTCCGTTATTCGCAATCATTTTCATACTCAAATGGTCACAGTGAATTTTGCGGATATAAAAGCGATTCTACGATAGGTTCATCCGGTTTTAATAATTTTGCCTTTATAACTATAATAATTAGTCCTAATCAGAATGCAAATGAGTGTTCTGTAAGAAAGATTGTAATGCTTTAAACACTATTTATTAAAACAACTTACTGTTTATTTTTTAAGTATTATGTATTATTTATCAAAAAAGTTAAAATTCAAAAACAAATCTTGACTGCCACGTTTAGTTTAAAAATTGTCGTTTTTCTCTAGCGCACTCAATTTTTAGTTACCCAGTAATTCTTAACTCGAATTTTCGGATAAATAGAATTTTTACTGTAGTCTCGGCAATTTCGAATTAGTTTATTTCCACAGTAAATATAAATACAGATAATTATTAGCCTATTTATTCTAAATATACTGAACTACATACAAATGCATTTTCTGTTGGACTTTTGATAAAAAGCTCGGTACACAATCTGCAAGATGTGTCGGTACAGCTGCGTCTTGATCGGAAAAATAGGATTTGCATGCAGCTGGAAGCACAACGGCAGAATGCTCGCTTATTTAGAATCGACAAGCAAAAAAACAAGTCTTCTCCCTTCAGATCAAGAAGAGTTTATTGCTCAAAGATTTATAGGAGTTAAATATTTAAGTCAGGAAACTCATTTTAAATAACTATAGACACCGCGTTGAACTAGGTTGAACAACTGACATTATTAACCCACTGGGTACTAATTTAACACGTGGGATTGCTTTTCCATTTTAAAATTCCGCAATATTACTGTGGAGGAAAATGACAATTGTAAATAATTCAGGTTATTAATGTGATCCAAATATGTCTACACGCATTACTTTAACAATTAAATGCCCATTTAGTGCCTAACTCTGTAAAGTACTGCACATTTGGCTAAAAACAGGCCTTAATCCTTTGGGGACCAACAAATGAAATTAAAAAGTGACAATTAAAAGTGGTTTCTTATTGAAACCACTTCACCGGAAAGGGCGAATTAAATGGTTAAACCTCTCATCAACGCCGAATGCAAAGGGTTAATATTTAATTTTTATGCTAATAATATGAGTTTAATGGATTATTTACATCCACAAGATCAAAATTTTTAGACGACAAACAAATTTTGGACAGAGCATTTTTGGCGGGTTGTCTTTAAGCAACATGCCCCATTTTGTCTTCTAAAATCTTGAGAATAAGACTGAAGCTCTAATACCTGTTGTTGACAAAAGGATACATATTGAAAACGTCATTAAATCAATTTATAACATATAGATGGCAGCCTGAGTGTTAAAAAAATAAATTGATGTTTTTCACTCGAGGCTGCATCTTTTTTGCCTCGTTTGTACGCTTGAATACTTTATTTTATTCTATAAATTTTGAAGGAAATTCCTTATCCGTATTATCAGTTATTAAAATTTATCTGTATTTAATATTATAGAATTTTATAAAGAAAATTTTTTCAGAAATAAAGCCCAGTGTTGTCAGTTCGTAGCAAACTGTTTTTTTAGCCATAAACCATACATAAAAACAAAAAAGGATTTTTTAAAGTATTTTTACCATGTTTTATTCAAGAAATGAAAATCCAAAAACATTTTTAAATCAATTTTTTAAAAAATCGGGTTTTTAAGGGTTAACCCACTGGGTACTAATTTAGGAGGTAGGACTGCTTTTCCATTTCAAAATTCTGGAATAATATTCTTATGATAGACCAAAAATTGATAGTTTTTTAGTTATAAGAATAAAACGGGGAGGGGGGATTTTTTTTCATGTTTTTTGGCTATAACTAAAATTTCAACAAAAAACATTGGTGGAAAACCTCAGATTCGTAATCAGCACCCGAAAAAACATAAAGAAGTAAAAATTACAACTTCTCCAGAATTGGATTTAAAAAAACAACTTAACTACTGAGAAAAAGCGAAAGAAAAAGCCAAATGAGGAAGTCGCGCCAATCGTGAGCTGGGGAAAAACGCAGTTCAAATGAATGCAATTTTAAGCGGAGAAACGGTTGCTTTTTTCCCGCTTCGCGTTGATCATTGCGTTCATTTCGGATCCTGAGGAGGGGCGAAACTTTTTGCAGCTCTGGTCTGTCCCTCTCTTAATTCTTGATTGATTTTCCGTCTGCTTTTTACATTTTTTATTAATTTTTGGCCATTTTCATTTACCACTGAATTCTCAAAGTGGAAAAGTAAGCCAATTAGAATAAAAACAAAACTACAATCTTTTAAAATAATTTCAGGGGGGACTGCAGCTCATATGGAAGAGCCGCCAAAGCCTCCAAAGGCGTGTTGCTGGTACGATGTCTTACTTGCCATTTTATCCATAACCCCCCCCTCCCCCACGTACTACTTATAATGCCATTACTCGTGCAACTGTGTTGTGCTATTGTAAATTTGTATTCAATTCAGCCTGCGTTATAAATTTTATCTGGTGTACACTTTCTTTTACTTAATCCCGTGGAAAAGATTCCTGCAGCTGTCAGAACATGTCATAGAACATGGAGACGTTTGCGCCTCCATGTTCTATCGTAAAAATGATTGACCAACCGTTCAAGTTTGTAAATGGCCTTTTAGAACACCCTGTAGAAAGTGGCTTTTCATTCCACCCTTCTCAAGTATTAGACTGTATCTTGAAGTATGCATATTACCTGGAGTTGGAGGCGAGGAACTACCAGTAAGAAGAAAGTGGTCGATGGAATTTAAAGAAAGTTGGTAAGTTCTCCAGTTATTTAATTATTCCGAAACTGTTTACCAGTAGGGTCTTGAGAAGGATTATTCGACCCAAGAACTTCACTTGTATTTTTGATTAATGACAAAAATAATATTTCAGCTTTCACACATCTAGGACATCAAAGCACAACATGCTGTATATTCTGTCAAAATAACTCACAATTAATCTCTGAATAATGCATATTTGCTCTAAAATAAAGTCTGAGAAGGGTAATGAGCCTATATTACACAAATCCAGAATTTCCGGATTTGAGATATTTAAAAATCCGGAATTCTGGCTATATCGGGACCGCAGTTACCCTAGCTCAATTTCTTTAACCCCTTAAATTATTTGCCCGTACGCCGTTCGTGCATCGCAATTTCAAACTTATACACTAAAACAGCCATTCACAGACGTTATAATTCGATACAAAAATTACGTGGAATCCATAAACATTTCAACTGTCTTTTAGGTTCTGAATTGAATTCAAATGACAACGCATTCCCAAAATAGAAGTTTTAATCTATTTAGATAGTTGAGAAAACAAAACCACACACACATTTAAGGAGTTAACCTCCTAACTAGGTGATGCATTCTGTATTAGATGCGCACTGATTTTCATCTCGATTCATGTAAGAACCTGAAAGATCCCGACATGTGTGTTTCAGAGTGCTAAAACGAATTTCGTGTTTTGAATTAATTGCATCTAATGATTTTATTACTAAGGTGACCAATCGTCATCCTTTAGGGAGGACAGTCCTCCTTTTGTAAGTTGTGTCCTCAATCGAAAAGTGTCCTTCTTTTCGATATTTGAAGACTAATCTGTAAATCTACATATTCGATCGATGCCGAGCCATTGCCAGTATATTGTCAGAAGATGCAATGACAACAAAAATATTCATTCAATGGAAAAGTACTCATTCAAATAATAAATTGGCATGTAAGCATAATTACCATATAAAATGTTACAAATGTTTTTATTATGCATTTATCTTATTTTGTATTATTGTTGCAATGAATAAAATGTTTATTTTATTTACGATATTTTTTCTTTCAATTTATTTCCGTCCTCCTTTTCAAAATAAAAAAGTTGACCATCTTATTATTACAGCTTTCAGTACCAAAAATTCTATAATAAGAAGCACGAGTAAGACTCATCATTGAAAGCAAAGGGCTTAAGAACATTTTTAAAAAGACAGACAAAAAATGATGACATTATCATTACCTATAAATGCATTTCACAGACCATTTCTCCAGCAATCGGTACTCCCTGTTTTGTATTCTTTCCTTTAGCTTAGATTCGGTACAGCAGTCAGGAAGAACCAGTACTTCGATTTCAAAAACAGTATTTCCGACAGCTCGAAGTAAATGCTGGATCAGTCTTTGGTGTTTTTGGCACTAAAAGAGGAAACAACAAATTTCATAAAAACAGTTTTTAAAAGCACGTTTTTATTAGTGTACTTAAAATTAGAAATTATTTATATTTTTACTTTTTAGTCCGAAACTTATAATCCCTTACGGAATCCCTTAATTTTTCTCACATTCACTAGCAGATGGTGCTTTTCGTATTAAATTAAAACTAAATAAAATTAACCGATTAATTAATAGTTAAGCTCCCAAAATATTAAAATACTGTATTGTAATCGGAAACACACAACTGAGCAGAATTTCAGAACCCTAGTACATCAGGAATTGAATGAAAAATCGATTATAAAATTTCATCTTTACAAACATGAAACAAGTCAAGTTAAATAAAAGAGTGTAAAAACAGACCATCCATTCAGTCTCTTTCGGTGAAAATTAATCTTTTATATACTTTACATTTAACAAAAGATATATGTATTTATTTAAGGATAATATAATCCTCACATGTACCTCACAAGTAGGGACAACTTGGCAAAGTGAACAAAATCTGTGTCCTATATACTTTAACTTGACTTGTTTCATGTTTGTGAAGATGAAATTTTGTAATCGATTTTTCCCTCGCTTCCTGATGTGCTCGAGTTTCGAAATTTTGTACACTTGTGTGTTCTTGATTTTAATATTTTCAGAACTTTATCAGTTAATTGATTACTTTAATAAAAGTTTGAATCTCATGCGACTGGCCCCACCTGGTAGTGAATTTGAGTAAAAACCGATTCCAAGATTCCATAACATTCTTAATAATAAATTATAAACTTAAACCTAAAAACTAAGAATTTTTTTAAAATGCTACGTTTTAGTACACTAATAAAAGTGTATTTTTAAAAAAACTTGACTCACTTTTGTAATGACTTACCTCTGGTTTTGAAAGATCACACCCGTGACTATTTCGGCCGAGAAGAGGAGGACAATGGATTCCGTCTCCATAACCCTTCTCATTAAAGCGCGGAATACGGGATTCCACAATCAAATTACATAAATCTATGTACAGCTTCTGTAGAGCCGGTTCACAGTTAACAGGACAAGGTATCGCTACCTTTGGCTCTAAAACTTCTGTCATTGAATCTGAAAAAGAATTATTATTTTTAAGGAAAAATGACAAATTTCAGGCGATCGATGCTAATTAATATATTAAAATTTTATTGATTATTATAATTTTTATTTATTAAAATAATTAAAAATTATTTTAATTATAATATAATTTTATATTATAATTATATTAATATAATTATAATATATAATTATAAAATCAATTTATAATATGAAATTACTATCTTCGCATAGAAAATGAATAATCTAAAGAAATTTAAAATTCCAAACATCATATGTATGTAATCGTAAGTAGCAGTTTTACTTTCAGCAAACTAGCAATATTCTTAACCTAAAAATGAAAATAAATGACGATACTGCCACTTTTCTATTAATAAAAGTCTCCAACGGGTATTTTTCGGAAACATCTTTGCTGGATTAACTTATTTTTACGTAAAGTCATTGAATGATTCAACTCTTCCCAAATTGGCATATCAAATTTATGCCCCATTTAGAATATTTTTAACGTCAATACCGTCCATTGAAGATAATTAGCTAGAATAATCAGTTTTCTTTCCATTTTTTACGTAACGGCTTATAAATAATTTATTCAATTGCAATACTTTTCGTATTGCCGTCAACAAATAGAAGATGATAAAAATAGAACAAATGCCGTAGAAACTAATATGAGGAATTTCTTAAAAATTAAGCAAAGATTAATGCGTTTAGTCTATATAAATCTTTAAAGTAAAACGAATAAAAAACCTCCAAAGTATGGATGAAAGTCTAATTTTCGTTCAAATTTTGAAATGTGCTTTCAGATACTAATAAATTCATCTCTTTTGACTGTTTTTAAACCAACGCATGACAACTAAACACGATAACCATTATTTGCTACTAAGGATTTTAATTATAGGATTTTTTGCACAAAAGAGACTTTTGAATGACTCATTTGCGTTGCATCATGACTCAACGAATGACACGACAAATTAATATAGATGTAAGCAAAAGAAACAATGAGTCAATTCATGCAAGACAACAAAATACGCAAATGAGGCATTAATTGCTGATGAAAAAAAGAAATTATCTTTTTATTAAATTTGATGGGATCTTTTAAAGCAACATGATTTTAAAAATTATATTTGCTTTCTCATAAAAGTAATTTGACAGATGCATTTCTAACAGTTTTCGTTTTGCATTTTGACAGTTGCATGTGCTGACCAAAATTTTTCCCATGCGACTCCATTGGGGATTATTCCTAATAGCTTAGGAAGCCCTGTTTTTAAAAAATATTATGTAAGAAAACTAGTCATAATTTAAACATTATGTGGAGGCGATTTTCACTGTGATCAGGCACGGAAAAAATTTGAACAAAACCTAGAGAAAAATGCTATAACGGAAAACTCTATGGAGGTCTGACAATAAAGAAGATCGATTTTTCCCCAGGAGAATGTGCCAGATGTCCACAGTGAATGAATACAGTTTGTTCAGTCACGGAGGCACATGAAAACATGTTAGCAACATTTATGTGGAGGTGTATTTACTATGCATGAAGCTGCGTTGATTCGATTATAATGGACTTTAATGATGGACACTAGATGGAGGACACTAGAAAATGAATGACCATTCATTAGACTGTCCTAAAACGTTAGGCTTTGTGAATGCTTTCAGGTGTGCATGTTAAAGACCAGAAGAAGAATCAAGTCCAGTATCGACTGAAAACTCGAATGTTTCTTCTCAGCTGAAATCCGAAATATTTTGATCGATATGCCTGTTCCAGTCCGATCTGAAGCATAAAAAATAACTTCATGTCTTTTTATGATAATTCTATTATGAAGTTAATCAAATAAACCCTCTTGAGACCCAAAAGTATAATTTTCGACCAATTTTCACAAAAACTGAGATTAATACTCTTGATATTATATAATACTATATATAATTAATATTAATCAATATAATTAACTAATATAATTAATTATACATGAATAAAAAATGGCAGCACGGGACCATCCAAAGCATTGGAAAACGAGATTTAAGGGCTTTGAAAGGAAGGAAGCTTTTTTTTGTAAATATAACACAAATGTCCATTACAATGGACACGAGGTCTTCAAGAGGATGCGAAAATAAATGGAGCGAGACAAAAATTGCTTCAATCATCGGTTAAGACTTTCACAAAAATTATAACTTCTATTAAGTAAAACTCATTTAAGTGTACCTTTATTTAACCCTTTAAAAAGCAATTTTTATAGTAATGATGTATTAAAAGATGCTTGGGATTGATTTAATAAAAATTCTATTTAGCTTATTAGATATAATTAATTTGATCCATTCTTGATTCATTAAGAAAGAATGACACTTCGCTTCGGTTTGAGAAAGGAAATTGAAACGTCTAAATTTCATCAAAAGATTTGGCGAGGACTTACTCCATTCTTTTTTTTCAACGTTAACATCACGAGGACTCTCAAAATAATAATAACAGTAATCGATTGAAAATTAATTTGATTCTTAAGTCCATGTTATGTGACCAAAGTGTATATCATTTTTTGTGCTTTCAGAGGTTATGAAGAAATAGCAGCTCTCGTCAAAGTTGGTAAAATAGTTTATCATGGAATTTTAAAATTTCAGTAATTTCTTGGTAAGTATACTTTCCCACGACCTTAGAAAGGGTTAAGTAAACACATTTAATCTTAGTTTAGATGTCGATCCAGGCCAAAAGTGTAAGAAATTACAGGCAAGACTAATGTGACCATACGTCCCGTTTTTTAGTAGCCTGTCCCGTTGTCCCCAAGCACAGCTGTCCAAATGTCCCGTTTTCAGAAAGAGAGCAATCCACGATAACAATTCAAACAAAAAGAGGCCAAAAATCAAAAAATCCTACGGTAATGTCTAGTAGTCCAACGATGACGGAGCATGCGATATATCTGTCACACATATGCAAGTTGGTCAGAAGCCTGCCATCTCGCACTTAGTTCTAACTACATTACACCGCATGAGGTGACAGAATGAAACACTGGGAATATCTGAACCAAAAGTCGTAATGGGGAACTGTTCAAACACTTCCATGCAAATAATTTAAATCATACGAACTTTTATATAATTATTGAATAAATTCTGTGTCTGCCCGACAACAATGCACCCGTGAAAAGGGTCTTTTTTCTTGTGAATAAGTTGTGGCCGAGTTAGAAAACACAGATGTATGTCGCAATTTATAAAGCAAAGTTAATTACCAAAGTTAGCTTTAAGAAATCTTTCCAAGAATTTCATTTTTAAAAAAATCTACAGCAAATATACTGAAGCAAAATTGTGTTCTTCAGAAAAATTGCAGAAGATTGCATGAATTATTCATTTTCACGTGTTTATTCCTGATCTTTTCATTAATAAATAAAAACTGAAGAAATGTGTTTTCTTGAATTTTCATAATATTAAATAAAAATTAAAAAAATGTCCCGTTTAGAGGGAAAAAATAAATGGTCACTTTAGGCAAGACCCCAACCGAACACATGGCAACACAATAAGTGTTCGATCCCTTGAAGGTTTCAAAAGTATTTTCTTGTTTTAATGCGACTTTCCTAAATAAAGCGCCACTGTCATCTGTTTTGGTTGGTTGATTTCAAGGTCTTCAAGGTACGGAATGAGCTTGAAATTAGAAATTTCATTTCTGTCGACTGGGAAAGAGTATTACCGATCCCAATACAAAAGCGAAAGTACACAATTCTCATATCTAATCTGATCATAAAACAATAGAATTTTATGTTGAAAATCTTAATAAAAATTTGTACTTTATTTTAAATCGAGACTGATTCACCTTGCATAATAAAAGCAAAATTATCAAACTTCATGGCAGATACGAAAACGCAAATTTTGAAGCAGTACCATCAGGGCCGGATTACTAAATAGGCAAAGTAAGCAACACTGCCTATGGGCCCACAACTTTTTGGGGCCCCTAGGCGGTATTTCCAGGGTAATCTAATTTTGTGCTTACATTTGATTTACAAGGTCCATGTACTCTTCAAATTAAAATTAAGTATTGTTTAAATTTCTGAACATTATTCTTAGAATTTTTTTTCATGTTTTTATATTTGCTTACAGACTAATGTCCAATTTTTTTCGCAGTTAGGTGACTAATTCACAAGTCAACAGCTCTGGAAATGTTTGTATTAGAATATTAAGATTCTGTCAAAAATGTTTTGTAAATTTTTAAATGTTAAATATATGTTTAAAATTTGTTTTAAATTTAAATTTTCTATTCGCGATTTAAATTTAATTTTTTTAATAATTAAACCAACTCTCTTGATGGTGATCCGCAATTTAAATGCTTTGTTATTTCAGTTTGTCATCAAGTGTTATTTAAAAACTTGTATGTAAAGAGAATTAAATTAAAATCTATTAAAAATATCTTGCTTTGGAAGTTGGGGAGAGGAAAGGGGGCCTCCGAAACTAACATTGCCTAAGGGCCCCAACAGGGCTTAGTCCGGTCCTGAGTACCATCATGATCGGTAGCCTCCTGCGAGGGGCGGGTATTTCGTCGAAGCATCAAAACAAGCAATTAAACAAGTATTTAAAATCCCCCCGATTTAAACCCGATCAATACTTTTCATCCAAATGTACGGGGATTCTCGCCTTGAGAAGGAAAAAAATACTGTGAAACACAAATAAAGCATAAGTGCCATAATTGTAGAGCAACAGGTTCGGAAACCCTCGGCGCTTTTGCACATGCGCCGGGCGGAGTTATTTTCATCAAAATAGGGGTAAAGTGAAGAATGGAAGGGTGATGTTTACATTTTACTGAGCGTGATCTAACAAAGAACTCCGGAAATGTGCTCATATGACTCATTGCCTGACACCCCTTTCCGGTGTAAAATCGTCCAAAAGTGGTAGTCTCGGAATCCGTTGCTGAACAGTAATTCTGGGCGGTAATTCAATAAAAGATATATAAAGGTTAATAGGACTTTTGATGTACATATGCCATTTTTTATGTGATTATGATGATTGTAAGGTTATATAATCTTCTAATCAGTTTTCTGAAATTCTCTACCAGATGGCACCCCTCATATGGAATAAAAATTTAACAGATTAACTGATAATTACGTTCTGTAAATAAATAAAATATTGCATTGCCATCAGGAACCTACCACTGTACAAAATTTCAGAACTCTGTTACACCAGTGAAACTGCTAGAAATGAGTGAAAACTTGATTACAAAATTCCATCTTTACAAAAATGAAATAAGTCAAGCTAAATAAAAGCGTTCAATAGACATGAGAGTGGTAGAAAGAAGTACGAGACTTCAATTTCGATAGGAGTTAGGTCAAGAAAATGAATAATTTTCTCATATCTCGAAAAGTTTATATGAAGCATTCAGAATATTATGCATGTGAAGACTCATACCATTAGGTGATACAACTGCTCATTGACTAATTCGTGTCTTCCAATACCATTCGAGGAGAGAGAAAAGAAACAGCTGCAAACAAAGTGATCCAATATATATATATACCCAATGAATTTTTCAGGGCAAAGCGGGAATTAAAATGCTGTAGAATAAGCTCAGAAAAGCTCAACAGGACCCGTCACCGCTAATTTATAATTATAAATAATAGCATTGACTCATGCGTTGATGGCATCTGCAGGTTTACTCATCATAATTATCATCAGCAAGCGTCGTCATCATCTACAAGTGTATACCAGTGGCGAATCCGGGATTCGGGTCGGGGGGGGAGGACGAGGTCATAAAAATTTTGTATCGTCGTGACGAATGTCAAACCTCATGGCTTATGTAAACCAAAACACTTTAACTTTACAGACTTTCCTCACCTGACAATAAGAATCACAAAGAACACTACAATACTTTCGATAATTTAATCAAAAATACAATGAAATAACTAGACAAGAAATGTTTTCGACCGGGGTCAAAAATACAAGTGCAAGTGGAATGACTAGAAAAGTAGGAAAATTTTCGAGCCTGCCAAACCAGAAAGCAATGTTGTCACGATTTTATTATTATTTTTTTAATGAAAATTAAGAACAAACAGTTGTAGTGATTTTAAATAAAATCAAGAATTTTGGTTTAGCTCTGGGGGGAGCTGTAGCCCGATAGCCCCCCCCCTTGGATTCGCCACTGATGTATATATGTTATCGTGAAAGACCGAAATTTGGAGAATGTCGACTTTCACCGGTGAATGTCAACATTCACATAGTAATGTCACCGGTGAATGTCAACATTCACATTTGGAGAATGTAGACTTTCACCGGTGAAAGTCGACATTCTCCAGTTTCGGTCTTTCACAGTAACATATACATAAACACAGAAAGATTTTCTCTTGCATATATTCCCAAGAGGAAATGTGTGAAACCACAGATTTTCCTAAAATTAGTAATGAAAATAATGCTCGTAATTAAGATTGTTTTTAATTTCTCTTTCTTTCCAATAATCCAACTACTGCATCTTTAAAGAAAATTAAAAATTGCGCATGTAATTTATGAATATTTATATATTTAAACTCAAAAATTCATTTCACCCACTCCTATCGCAAAAGGAAAGATCCTGGAAACAGAGTGTGGAGTGGTATCTGTCACTCAGCGACGAGAAACTACAGACCTACATTTCTTTCATCATACTTTATCTTCAGTTTGAGCGTACGCAGGTGTGGCGAAGATAATCCATTCCATAAGCAATTTACATTTTGTAAAACCTAAGAATAAGCACATTTATGCAGGAATTTGCAACTTAGTCCAATTTAGCACCATCTAACTTCACCAAAAATCTTGAGAAGGTACCAAAGCCTAAAATGCGCTTTTTCCCCCTCGAAATTTCCTATTAATTTATCAATTATATTCAATGCTATTAATTACAAGATGCTTATGCATTGCTGACAGCCTTAAAACGGGATTCTATAAAGTTGTTCAGCCTAACCCAAGATTCTTTGAAGCAAGTTTGAAACACAGACAACTGTATTTTATGAAAAGTAAGACATATTCGTAAGGTATAAGGTGTAGAATAGATAATGGGCAATCAAAAATAAAAATCTGCACTGAATTTACGGCTAGATAATTATCTCGCACAAAGAATGAAATTTAGCATTGGTTCTTTAGATACCGTGTCAAAAATCCCAATTACTTTCCCAAGCTGTCAAGTTTGTAATTTGGGCGTTCGTAAAAACGTACATCTACCGTTTTCATTAAATGCCTCGAAATTTACTGTAAAAAATCAGAATTTTTCAGTGTATAGAGGAGATATCAAAAATTGATTTAAATAATCATCAAATTAAACACTTTTTACAGTGTTTTACCATATTATAAAAAAGATTCATACATAAATTCGTTCCGTAAGAAAATGAAATTTTAATCCATATCTTAAAATGAATGAAATTCGAATAAACAGATTCAAGTTAGGAAAAGGATGAAGAACCCGTCTTTTTAAAAGAAAAATTGATTACCAACGAATTTCTTACCAAGTGCTTCCCCTCCCACGAAAGAATTTGAGACATAGATGATCAAGTAATTGAAAAAGAGTTGAAGTGAACTGTTATTAAAAGAGTATAAAAATTAATCAAAAAGTTTTCAAAAACATGTTTTTATTAGTGTACTAAAATGTGCAAATTTTCTTATTTTAATTATTTTCTAATTTTTAGTCTTTAATTTATTATTCATCATTATAAATATTATGGAACTTGAAATCTGTTTTTCTTAACTTCACTACCAGGTGACGCCACTTGTATGAAGTCAAAATTATATTAATTTGATAACTTAGCTATGAAAACATTAAAATAGTGTTTCGTCATCGAAAATACACAAGTGTACCAAATTTCAAAACTCTAAGTGAGTGAAAAACCGATTACAAAATTCTGTCTTTACAAAAATGAAACAAGTCAAGTTAGAGAAAAATGTTTAATAAATCTAACACTGGTTTCTACTGGAGGAAATTCCAACAATTGAATAATTATGAAGTAAATTTCCGACCACGCCAAAACACAGCTGGGATTCCCAGGTTACTAAAATGAACGCCTATGCCAATGGCATCATGAATGATAATTATCGAATCAGAAAATAATCGTAAAACTCGTATACGTAGTAAAATACAGAACTGAATTATACGTTTGGAACTAGAAAACAGAAAAACATAAAGCAAAGGTAGTTAGTTTCAAGACTTAAATAAAGTGTGCATTTAAAACATTTTAAAGTATTGACGTTAAAAAAATTGAAAAAGATGCACAATCCTAAATATCATTCATTTAACAATGAATCAATAAAGCATCTGCTCTTCACTGAACAATGCGGCCTTGAAATAAATTAATTGAAAGCGAGTTACGCGTCGACAGCGTAATTTGTATGAGCATGATCTTGAAGAACAACTACAGAGTATGCTAAAAAATAAAAATGGATTTGATCGAAAGTGCAACAACTCTACGGTCTTTACTCATTGTGACGAAACGTGATGCATATCATGAAATATTTTTGTTTCTTTCACAATAGAAACACTTATTCAGGTTTCCTAAGTTCAAAGAAGTTCGTCCGACGCGTACATGAATTTGCGTTTGCGAAGTCCTTGAATATGATAATAGTAGTTTAATAGAACGGATGATGTTGGGTGAAGTGATTGCAAAACAAATCAACGTGAGATTTCTGTTGCCTGAAACAAAATAACGACATCCAGATTGCAACCTACGCGTCATAGGTGGTATTTAATTATCCAATTAAGTAGTTGTCAAACGATTCATCGTTTCATCATAGACATAAATTGACGAGTGGTAAAGTCAGTGGCGTAACTAGACAGTAGAAGAGACCCTTAGAAAATTAAACTCATCATTATCATCAATTATAAAAGCGTTTCAGTTTTTAAGGCGCTTAATCATTCTTTATGATACTGTAGCTGATTTTAAAGGATTTAAAAGGAGTAAGGAAATAATTCAACATTTATTTACATTTTTATTTATTTGTAAATTAACAACATTTTCCAATTAATTTAAAATTCTTTATCTCGAGGTTTTATTTCAGTTAAAGTATCTATTACTTCTTCAAAATCTAACATTCGAGGCAAGGGATGTTCAGTTGACAGCATAGTTAGATTACGCAACCACACTTGTCAATGAAATTCCTCGAGTAGGTTTTAAATACTTTTAATTTTGAAAATGGATACTCGGCACTAACCGTGGTGACACGAATGGTTAAAAGTAACAATAAAGCATGATTGACAACAAGATTAAGACATTGATTTTATTATATTTATTATTCAGCCCTGGATGATTGGATAGTAATGTTTATGTGGCTATGTCAGGGGTGGAAACCTGCGGCCTTTTTGGAGTTTATTATGCGTCCTTACCTGTTATTTACAGTTTACATTGGAATAATATACTTGTCTGTAATAGTACGATAATAATTACAGAACAGTAACCTTTAAAATTCTGCTCGTGCTGCCTTTTGCCCAAATGCCGAAATTTAATGAGGCCTTTCAGTGCTAAAAGGTTCCCCGCCCCTGAGCTATGTGATTGCAACGCCTCGGGTTGGGGCCCCCAAGACCGTGGGTCCGTGTCATTTCACCAGTCCCGTCACCCTATTGTTATGCCACTGGGTGAAGCGATGCTTTTTATGAACTACAGGGTCTCCTCGACTTTCGGCTGAATTCCATTCGGATTGACAAGTCGTACGTCAACGGTCTTAAGTCGGATTAATATTTTTCAACACTATTTTAATTCAAACAAGCTATGGAAATTGTACATAAAACAAGAAAAATCGATCTACGTACGTATCATTATTAAACATTATGTGAAAAATATATAATATCTGTTCTATTGTACGTACTGTAAAGAAAAATACAACCTGAAATTAAGTTTTGTTTTGGAAATTTAAAATTTATGTTTGTGGTCATAAATGAGGATGGTCGTGAGTCGAATAGGTCGTAAGTCGAAGAGAAGGTGTGCATGTTTTCTAAAAAAATTCGTAGTGATTTCGAAATTAAGGTCGTGTGGTTTCTGGAGCATAATGGATTATTTCATGACCTTGCTCTTATCCAGTTTGTGTTTCCATATACAAAACAGTGTTGATGAAAGCATTTTCTATCACTAGTGGCATACAAAAGAGTTCAAACTGTTACATTCTTAAAAACACAATGAAGTGCAAAGGCCGAGAGCAGCTTCCAGTCCCTATCCATCCAATCATTAGCGAAGCATGCGTATTAGTCATTTTATCCCTGTGGGAGGGGCAGAACAATGCGAGAGACAGTTCCTTCTTTCATTCGGAAGATTGCTTTCTATTGATGATGGCGTTACCGATGTGAACTTGTCCTCCGAATCATAACAGAGAAGGAAGAAAAATCCACTTTATAACTAGGTTAGTTTCGGAACGTTGACCCAAGTCGTTTCGGAATTGCAAGTCGTTTCACTGAAACGAGTTTTATCCCTTGCTTCCATAGGGTATATAGTTAAAATGAGGAGGGGGGGGGGGACTGTTTCGTGTCCCCTCCCATGTTGGCATTTCACATGCATTTTGAGTATGTGTTCACTGCTAGAGCCTTTCATAGCGTGAATCGGCTATTCGTGACCTTCCTGCAATTTATACTTGCGAAAGGAATTGCTCCAGGCCATGGTAGGTTTTTGGAGCGGTCATATATGTACCTAGGGGCTTTGTATAAAAACGTATGATTATTTTGTAATATACTTAGCAGTTTATCGACCTACACAGGACGGCAAAAAACGCACTATGATCGAGATCGAACTGATTAAAGTTGCATTGAATGGCTAATGGATGAGGTGTATAGTTTTGCATGGAATACATTGAATGTCCAAATTATGATGGGTTTGCATTTCTTTTTGGGCTGCTGTGGTTTAGAACTCGTAAATAATGGGTTAAAGCTCGATATACTTGATTAAATAAGGAGCTTAAAGAGAGATCTACGTGAGATAATCGGAAGCCACATAATAGAAACAAGAACACCGAGCTACAATTTTTTTCTTCCTAAAACAGAACGCTCATTAGGGATCTTTAAAAATTATGAGAGTCCAATCTAGTTATGAAATGAAATAATTTGAGAAAAACAAAAGCGATGCATATTTATTTAATTTTGTTAATTTATCTATTCATTAAAGTGCATAATTTAACTCTTTCTACTCGCTTTGTGGTTCAGGTAGTTATTAGACTCATAATCATTTGCGAGTCCAATTTAGTGCTTAACTCTGTAAAGTACTGCACATTTGGCTAAAAACAGACCTTAATCCTTTGGGGACCAACAAATGAAATTAAAAAGTGACAATTAAAAGGTGGTTTCTTATTGAGACCACTTCACCGGAAAGGGTGAATTAAATGGTTAAACCTAGTATCAACGCCGAATGCAAAGGGTTTGTGGAAAAGTTTCTATTTCGCACAAGATTATCAGGAGAATTCTTAACTTGTTTAGACTTAAAAAATGTAATAATTAATAAAGTACTTATCTACGTTCCAAATGATGACATCTAGTATCTTCAACATCTTTATTTCCTGTGGACATGGAGATCATGTTGTACACATACTAATTCAATAAATCATATACCGCAGATAATCACTCAGCACATTAATCACTCCTAAATATTATATTGCTCTAATGTGCCTCTCTTCGGCATTTGCAACCGAGTGCACATGAGTTCTTTTCTTCAGCTCCACAAGAATGTATCCTAAAAAATGTGTGACACCTCACAGTGGGAACGTCGCTTGTAGAACTGACTTTCTCGCTCACAGCAAGCAGCTAACTTGCAAGAAAGGTTAAAGGTTGAAGGAGGGTCCTTCCCCGTCTGGCCAGGCCCTCACAGGGTTCAACGGACTGACCTCTCTTACTTTTGTGGGGAAGTTCGTAACAGGGTTAATATTTAATTTTTATGTTAATAATTTGAGTTTAATGGAATACTTACATCCACAAGATCAAAATTTTTAGACGACAAGCAAATTTTGGACAAAGCATTTTTGGCTCTAATCAAACCAACTAAATATTTCTTCCCCATTCAAAATTATCAATTTTATCATAAATACAGATTATCCGAATGCTAAAAGCAGGTAAAAACTTATTTTACAAATAATTCGGCGTTTCCATAAAGCCAAAGAAAAGAAATTTAAAAGGAAAACAACAAACATTAGAAACTTGTTTTAAACTCAGACACAACAAAACTGTGCAAAAAAGCAACGCATATCATAGCCCATAATTTCCTTCGCATTTGCGAGGAATTAAATCACTTTTTTAATGGCCTGTGGTAAATCTAAAATTATTCGGGTAGGATTCTTCTCACGTTTGGGTCACGGGTTCCCGGTCCGAAGATCCTCCCAGTATTGAGCTAAGAGTTGACTCAACCGGAACTTTTTTTTTGTTTGTTGTGTGTACGCTTTCTAACCTTTTGTCCTCTTTTTTTTGACCGCTGCCAAAAAGCATACTAGTCCACAAGTTCTAAGAAAGTTCAATGCTATCGCACTGTGTTCACTCAAATAGGGAAAGCAAATGGCTAAGCGCATCACATACTGGAACCACAACAAAAGGAATTTTGATACAGTAAAACTTGGCTAATTCGGACGTTTTTAATTCCAATTCGTAGGTAATTCGAACTTTTCCTCTAGACCAACGGTTCCCAACCTTTTTGGTTGTGCGGACCACCTGTTGTTGTAAAATATATTTTGAGGCCCACTAACTAAATATAAAAGTTAAAAAATACAAATGCATATCATACATTTATATATTATATGCACGTATGTCATCATTTAGTAAAGCTTACTGTAAAAGAATTAAAAATATACTACCTCTGTCCCATAATAATAGTAGCAAGTGAATATTTAAACGGGACTTATTGGCGAATGCAGCTGTAAGTTACGTTGTAGCGCAAAATTGCGAAGCCTTCAATCAAAATCAATGTTTCATGACATCTATCATTTGTTTCGACACATCTTTCAATTTTTAGGTTAACCTAATTATTACGAATTATAACTATTTTTCTAATTTCATCCGCTGATAGAAATCGATTGTTTTATTTCAGTTGAATATCAACCCATTGTAAAAGTAAGAAGAAAAAAAAAGAGTTTTCAAGCTAAGATCGAGTTGCGATTGTCCTACAACACTACACAGTAACAGTGTAGTACTACAGTCACTACAACATCAAGCCTCACTTTAATAATATTGATGAATTGATAGAAGCAGAAACTACCTGAACACTCAAAATAAAAATTAGGAGTAATGTTTAATTTAATCTAGTTTTTAGATAATAAATGTTGCGTTCTATATTTATTTTCTTTTACTATTATTATTATGGGACAAATTAAATTCATCAACTGCTACTATTATTATGGGACAAATTAAATTCATCAACTGCTACTATTATTATGGGACAGAAGTAGTATTGTTTATAAAGCAAAAAAGAAAAGAGTGACAACTCTTAAAGCTTCCCTGATTTCGACTCTTGACTAGCGTTCCGCGGCCCTCTAATACGCTATAGGCGGTCTACACGTGGGTCGCGGCCCATAGGTTGGGAACCGCTGCTCTAGACCCATAAATTTCCTATAACGTCTACAATTTGAATTTATTTTGGTTCACTCGAAGTCAAAACTAGAAATTGTAGAAAAAAATGTTTTTATTTCTGTATTAGTTGAATTTATCTGTACTTTGTGTTCTAAGTGAATAATTTTTAAGGCTTTTAATTCACTAGAGGACTTTTACTGCTGTACAATGTATTCAATTAAAAGCAACCAAAAGTTTCGCACTTTTTTTTTTAAAAAAAAACTTTGAACACGTTAGACGCAAATTTTACCCTTTATTTCAGAGTTTTATGGAGCAATTCTTGTATTCAAAGTGCTGTATACTAATTATTTATTGATTATGTATTATTTATTAAAACTGTTCAGTGTTAAAACAAATCTTTGCTGTCATTTTTAGTTTAAAAATTGACATTTTTTCTGTCCTCCTTTTTAGACCCAGTTTAACTTAATTCGAATTTTTGAATAAATCGAGTTTTTATTGTCTTGTCAGCTTCAGATTAATCAAGTTCGACATACCAAAAAGAACGTGCTCTGGACAGAAACTGATTCCCAAAATTAAAATACAGAAAAGTTCGCACGTGCTCTTAATCGCTTGAATACTTGTGAGGATCAAGTCGTGTCTGTATATCACAAGACAAAGTACACATGTCATCTACAGTTTTCTTTTTAACGGTTTCAGTTTTCTGTGGAAATCGTCATAGATGTCAAATTTGCTTTCGAGGGGCTCGTGTATGAAAAAATTTCTTTTGTTTCCTCATTTTATTTCTTTTGTTCTGTGTCATTTAAATAAAATAAAGTTCTTTTTCATCTTTCCTTTAGTGAAGGCGGTCACATCTGCTACCCAAATTCACTATGCATATTTTTCTTTTAAATAAATTTCCTTCTGTTACGTAATCGTTAAACTAGTACCTTAAAACTATTTTCTAACTGGTTCTTATTTTGCTAATTAGCTTTACTTGTATTTCAGTTTTTATTTCTATTTACCGTAGACAGTGAAACCGCTTACTTTTATTTTTACACGATTGCGATTGCATTTAAATTGACTAACTTCATGTTTGTAAAGATGGAATTTTGCAATCGATTTTTCACTCAGTTCCTGATGTAACAGATTTTTGAAATTTTGTATAGTTGTGTACCTGATAAAATATTTTAATATTTCCAGAAGTTAACAATTAATCGCTTATTAGTTTAATTTTATTTAGTTTTGATTAGCACTATTTAGTAGTGAATTTGAGTAAAAATTGAGTACAAGACTCCAAAATAATTATAATAATGAATTATGAAATATATTAAAGACTAAAAATTAGAAAATAAAGAATTTTTTAAAGAGCACATTTTTTATTAGTGCACTAAAAATGAAGAAAATGCTTTTTTTTTATCAAAAAGCTGGAGGTCTAAACAAAAATCATAAAAGTGTGAAGCACTGAAAGAAATATGATAAGCAAATTAACTCCCAACTAATATCAAAAGAAGGAAAATTAAAAATATAATATGAATGTGATGAAAATTCCAATTTACTTAGAGTACTGATATCAGCAACTCACGCCTTTTACAATTTTTGCTTTGGCCTCCAGAGTTTTGATAAAATACAGTGAAACCTCACTTAACGAGTAATTCGCATAACGAGCAAAATAATTTTTTTAAAAATGATTCGCTTAACAGGCGGCGTTTCGCATAACGAGTGACGAGAAGATGAAGTCCCGGATTTTGAGCCTGCTATTGTCATATCCACGGAGCTTTTATTTTGCTTTAATTCTTATCAAACACGGTGTCTAGGAGAGAAAATATTAGAAATATCACTTCCACATCGTTTCCTGCCACAAAATGATAGAAAACGCATGGGAAGGGGTAAGCAAGAGAACCCTAACTTCTGCCTGGCAGGAGCTTTGGCCGGAGAGTGTTGTCGAATGTGAAAATGAGGAGTCTGGGACAGTACTCTGTGGAGCCTACAGTCAACGAGATTGTGTCTTTGGCCAAGATCAGGGGACTGGAGGTGGATAGCAATGATATCAATAAGCTTGTGGAAGAGCAAAGCCAAGAGCTTATGGAGTTGCATTGTGTTTAACAGCAAGAGTTTGGCAGAGGAGGAGGAGGTAACAGCTAAGCAACAATCATCTAGCGCAATAAGAGAAATCCTGAAAGCATGGGAAACTGTTGCGTCCTACATCGAGAAGCATCACCCCAAAAAGGCAGTGGCTATGTGCGTTAGAAATACTTTTATGATAATGCTGTGTCGCATTTTCGTCAAATTTTGAAGCGTCGACAAAAACAAATGTCTCTAGACAGCTTCCCACTAAAAACGAATTAGGTATGTATCATAATTCATATAAAACTCAACAACTCTATTAAAACATTTAGAAAAATTATTAAAATTTCTGAATGAAGCACTGAACACAATCCTTCTAATTATCGCATTCATCATAAATAATAAACTTATTTCGAATTTTTTTGTTTTGATTTCTGCAAATCGTATCCGCATTCCAGGTTGGTTGATTCCGCTATAAAAGAAAAGATGAAGATGATTGAGGCTCCTTAACAATCTTATCTATAATTATCTTTGGATAAACGCTATACATAAAATTTCTTGAGTATTTTTTCGGGATGGAACCCAATAACGTATTTTAAATTAATTTATGTGTGAAAAATTGTTTCGCTTAACGAGTGTTTTGCATTATGAGTAAAGCTTCTGGAACAAATTATGTTCGTTAAGCGAGGTTTCACTGCATTTTCTACATTTTAGTACACTCATAAAAGTGTGTTTTTTTAAAACTAACTTTTTATTTTTATTATTCAATGTTATGTCTACATTATCCAAGGGAGATAAATTGCGTTGTGCCTTTTGGCACATACTTGGCCATGCAGCGCCAATATACGAGGAAGAGATATCCCGTTTGCTTTACGGAAAGCCATTTTATAAAACCATTATCTTCAATGTAAAATTACTCCATCAATGTCGGTGGCTATTTAGGATATTTATGATAAACATCTGATCATAACCTTCAATGAAATTCACATGTATTAATTAACAGCAGGATAGCAGATGGTATTGTATTGGCTGAAATTTCTTTGGTCATTATGTAGAATGGCACAATCTTGAAATTTGTTTTTCACAAAACGGTGCGAGGATGTGCGTTCTTGTAAGATAGGAACAAGGAAGTTTATTTTTTTCTACTGCGAATATTACGAGGGACGTTCCGAAAGTAAGTTTCGTCATACTTTTCCACAAGGAAACTTTTTTACAAACAGAAACATACAATGCCATAAAGAAGTACCAACTTTTGGCTATTTCTCCACATATTAGCCACCGACATTGATACATTTTACGTACCGTGAAAACAATTTCAAGAAACCATCCTGGTACATATCGGTGCCCAACGAGCGAAGGAAGTTCTTCACAGCCTCCGCATCTCTTCATCTCTCACTTTCATTTCAGGATCATCACAGCGATGAGACATGGGTGCACAACCTTACTCCAGAAACCAAGTCCGTCTCAATGACGTGGAAGCATCTCAGCTCACCCGTAACTAAAAAATTCGAAGTGTTCGCACTCCGCAGGGAAGGTTGTGCTGACAGTGTTCTGGGACGCAAAGGGTCCAGAATGCATATTTACAAACCCTACCCTGATAGAACTGAGGCAGGAAATCGGACAATATGATTGGCTCGCTTCGCCCAGAGCCGATGATGTCGTTCTTTGCTCTCGCATGGAAATTGTAACAAAACAAGCCATTGAATGTGGACTTTGAATTAGTTTAGGTTTCCGTTGCTTGGACTCCGCGAATTTTGATCTACGATAAGCACATACATTGCAATTTTATTTAATCGACTCTTGTTTTGTTATGATTGCCGTACGCTACGTGCGAGAGCTGAAAACGACGTCACCGCCTGTCGTAGCCAATGATATTGGCTGATTTCCTGCCTTAGTTCTATCAGGGTAGGGTTTGTAAATATGTGTCCAGAACAGTGGTCCCTGAAGCGATTTCTTCACTTCAGGGACCATTAATGCAGCACGCTATTGCGACACCCTCACCGAACTGATGTCTGCCATTCGACGCAAGAGACCAGGGCTCTCGAGTCGAGGGGTTTTGTTCTTAGACCATAATGCAATAAATGGGGAACAATTTCTACCAGGATGATTTCTTGAAATGGATTTCACGGTACGAAAAATCTATCAATGTCGGTGGCGAATATGTAGAAAAATAGCCAAAAGTTTGTACTTTGTTATGCCATTGTATATTTCAGTTTGTTATAGATTCCTTGTGGAAAAGCATGACGAAACTTACTTTCGGAACATTCCTCGTATTCGAAAGAAAGGGGACACCACGCCAAAATCGCAAATAAGATTTATTTTCATACGGAGCGAGTTTTGGAAGCACGTACACATGCACACGAAGCAATATTCAATATACGCATATTGATTTTATCATGTGAATGCAATGATGAATTGAATGACTACGCAAATCCATAAAACTTGGGTTTCATTCATATATGAGCAAGATGCTTTCTCCTTACTTTAGAACAAGTTTCTTTACATCTACGGCATTTTTGAAGAGAAACTTTTGTAGCGAGGTTTGACAAAATAAAGTGTGACAGATGCCAAAGAGAAACGCTAAAGGAAGGTAGCGCTTGTGCACTAGTTCATTTTCATGTATAGTAATATCACGACTCACTCGGACTCGAAGTTATGTGGTTCTTTATAACTCCCTCTGTAATTATTTCCCATTTTAGAAAATGAACACAAATGCAAAATTCATAAACAAAAAGAAATAAAAATAAAATTTGTACATTCTTTTTACAAAAATGGCCCGGGAAAAAACGCCAGGAACATGTCAAATCACTCATGTAATAGAAGTTTTCCAGAACTGCCGGCAGCCGAGTTGGGTCCCATGGTAAAAGTACTGGTATATGCTCCTCCACTGACATGCGCCCCCCCCTTCTGAATTATAACTATGGTGATTTATCAGCGGACAAAGTCTTTATTCAGGTTTCCTAGACACGTCACATATTGTTGCGAAAAATCCCAACTTTCAGCCACCTATTGTAATTTCGATTAATATAATGAGAATGTACGAGTTTTATATTCAGAGAAAATGAAAGTAAATATATAGTTCAATTCATGCCAGGCCACATTTCTTATGGATGAAAATAAAATACTCTTGAAAATAATAAGGAAAATATTTAGGGGAAAGTGGGGTAAAACCGGGTACCGGGTTCGAAGGCCTGTTGCAGCTAAAATATTCGACATAGAGCTTGTGTCAAATTTTATTAAAATATTCGGATGTAATAATGATGTTTATCGGAGTACAATACATCTTTCCAGAAAAGTCAGTTTCATTACTTTTTTTATCAATGATATTTTTATGAAAAAAAGCCAAACTACCCGGTTTTACCCCACTAGTGGGGTAAAACCGGGTACATATGTTAACGTTATGGGAAATAAGGAAAACTCGATTTTCAGTGGAAAGTTTGCAATCATTTTTATTTTATACGACAATTTAAGAATATCAGTTACAAAATTTCATATGTAAAACTGTTGTCTTCTTCCTTCGCGCCACTGCAGCTTTCGTGGATACAGCTAAGACAGTTTTTGCATTGGATTTACCCTTCTTTATTTAAATTAGAAAATACATAATTAAAATATAAACAACCAACGTCTGATGTGTTTTTATCGTCTTCATCGGAGGAATCATCAATACTAACTGTCCCGGTCTTACGCCACTTGGAGTACCCGATTTTACCCCGAGTGCAGAGGTTATAGAAAACGAAATAGAACCGCGCAAATATTAGAGTAAATCCTTATTGTTTGATAGGGTATAAATCCTTAGTGAATGTATAATAAGCTAGATTAAATAGAGTTTTTATAACTGAAATGGTTTTTAAGTAAGGATAGTTTCAAATCAAACGAACATTAGAGAGTTGACGTCTTCAAACAAATAAACCTTCACAAATGCAGTGAATTCAACAACTACAACACGCCACTGTGACTGTTCCTTTTTCTTGAGTGTAATTCAGTATCTGTCTACAATAAACTACCTAACAGAGTGAAAAAATGAAAAAAGGTAAAAAAAAAATCTGTTATATAGGAAAAATAATAGCGCCAGAATCGAGGGTACCCAGTTTGACCTCACTCTCCCCTATTTTCCTTGTCGCGGCCCGTGACCCGGGGAATTTTCCCCTCCTAAACCCCCTCTCGCGGTTCTGAAGTTGTCAGTCTTGCTAGATAATTATGATAGTAATGATGTTAATAAGCTGTTGAATTCATGTAGCAAAGAGCTGATAGTCGATGAGCTAATAGAAACAAATAAGCTTGAGGAAATCACTACTAAAGAAGCAGATCCACAAGAAAAGCACACATTGCTAGATTCACAAAGGGTCCCGGTTTACTTGGAAAAAGCGTTACGAAGTTTAGAGACAATATACTCTAATGATGAACGTATTCTAGTTACAAGACAAGGAGTAAAAAAAATATTAGCGAGATAAAACAATTTTAAGAGAGAAAAAAAGTCGTCAGACGAGTTTGTTCGACATCGAAATAAATCCGTTTTGAGTAACTGCTTTATTTTAATATGCACTATTTTGTATCGACTTGAAGGAAAAGTACAAACTTCATTACATTCTTTTCTTCTAAACAGCTGTTTTCTTAGCCGTTGCCTCTAATTAATTAAAAGTCGGAAGTATTTATATGCAAAGTTGGACCGCGACTTTCGCAGGTCACATCTATCGAGTAAACTTCGGAGTATTTTACCGTCATTTTTTGGCGTTAATTAACAGTGAATGGGAGGGGAGGGGGGTATGAGGCGTGAGTACAAGTTAACGTTAGTGTTTACATATTACGCGGTAAAAATAAGACGCACATAGCAATTTCTTTTAAGTTACGTTTTAGTTATATTCGGGAAATAAAATCTTGACGGTGTCTGAAAAAAATCTCCAAAAATTTTGAATCTCTAGTCAGAAACATCGTAGCGTTTTAGGTTTGATTGCATCAGCCGTTGTGTCCTGTGCGTAGCAATTTTTACATGGCGCAATTTACAAAAAGAATGCCAGCCGAAAAACATCATCAAGCTAATAAAAGTGAAAGAAAATTCTGCTTTTGAATTAATGCCCAAAGAAAGTATTTTTTTTTATGACGCTAACATTAGCAAAACCAGGAGAGTGAAAGATTGGATGAAACATTAAAATTGATTTGAATTTCATCACAACAATAAAAAGCAGTGTTACAAATTATATTTAAAAAATTTATAAAAATTAAAACAAAATTGCACGGAAATAAAATTGTTACAACTGGAAAGTTAATTCTTTGAATTTTAAAGTGGTATAAAAATGGTTTTCATGCGACAATATGTTCCGAAGTTATTGAGGAAAAACCTCAGATTTTTAATTAATTAAAAATTAATCGAAATTTTAATTAAAAATTTTGAAAACCCATTCCTTAGTGAGCACCTACAATCCAACAAGTAACTACGTGTCAAATTTGGTAGCGGTCCAACGGAACGTAGCATTTTGTGACTAACGATTTTCATACCACACAATTCAGCCTAAAAACATTACCATGTCAGAAAAAATACCTAAAACCTCATGCGAAAGACGGAAAAGTCGCCCAAGACAAAAACTGCACAGTTACGAGGTACTGGGCAACCTAGGAAACAGGTACTGGGCAACCTAGGAAACAGACTCAAGCATAACTCACAGCATCTACCATAGAGTGTTGCCATACGTCCCGTATATACAGACTGTCACCTTATTTCACTACTCAGTCCTGTATTACTATTTGTCCCGTTTTTTCCCTAAATTCTGTTTTGCCTTTCCAGCCCACATTGCAAATGTCGAAGAGATATTTTCCCTATTGTCAACTCAATGGTCGAACGAAAGAAACAGATTGCCAGTGGAGGTAATTGAAGTTATTTTGATTTGCCATTATAATTTTAAAATGACTTGCGAACAGTTTTATAATTATGTGAAAGAAGAAAATGATATAATTTAGAAAGTGAAATCAACTTTAAAATATGACTGGGCTTCGGATTAGCCTTGCATCATTTTTATTATTCTACGTGTTCATTTTATTAGATTGCTTAAAACTATATTGATTTTTTTATCAGAGTAAAGTAAACCATTACCTACCCACTTTCTTCATGTTTTATTTATTTAGCACTTAAACGTCCCGTATCAGTGCTTGACAATTATAGCAGCCCTAACCATAGAAGCTTTCGTTTAACTGGAATGTTTAAATGAGTGAGGCACACAGTTTAATGGCTAGGACTGACCATCCGCGACTATCCGAATGTGTGAGTTTAGCATTAGTAGGATGACTCCTCTAGAAATGTTGCTGAAAATATAGTTATATGAAAATGCACTGATCTATGTATTCCGTACTAATGACCAATTCAAGTACTGGGAGAAAACAAAACAAAAAGCCGAGATGTGGTAGATATGCTTCGTTACGCTGCAGGGAGTGCGAAACAAAAATTCTGTCCATTCTGAAAGAGGCCACAATGAGGAGAATCGACATTTACAGCTACCATTGTTAGAAATGGAAGGAATGACCGTTACACTCTTTTCAGTCATAAATTGAGAGCAACCAATTTGGCATTTGAAAACGACACAAAAGGAAATAGACAAAATATTTTTTTTCCTCCAACAAGCAATTATAAAAAAAACAACTGATGACGACTTAAAGTTTATTGCAGGATACTAAAAACAGTTTCATGCGCTTGAAAATTTGAGGAAAAGTGAAATTTTAAATACATTATATCATTGAAATTGCTTTCTCGAACGAATTAAAGGTTATCCATAAACGACAGTTTCAAAAGATATTGATGCTTTTGTTTGTTTAAAGCTGATAATTCATATTTAAGATATTTAAATAATTAGTGAAAAAGATATCAATAGTTTGGTTTGGTTTGTGTCAAAAGCCTGTTTTTAGGCTATGCTGCGCCAAACAGGTGCTTATTTTTCGTAAGGTAAATTAAGAATAAAATTCCTGTACGTTCAAGAAAAAAGATATGAATAGTACTTAAACTATTATTGAATTCACTAGAAAATTTGTACTTGTCTAAGACGGGCTTTTAGCCCACCCAACCATATCTCCGAACTGATTGTAACAGATTTACTCACGAAAGATGCAATACAAAATCTCATGCACATTGGCAGAGTGCTTAAGAAATAAATGAAAAAAAAGGAAAAACAAGATTGATGAATCACTGGGCGCTAACTTTCGTTTTGTTACTAACTTTACTTTTAACGATACCTTCGTTTCATCTGAGTAAAAATAATGCAAAATCCACTAATAGAAAAAATCTCTACTAATAACGAAAGAGAATGTGTGTGTGTGATGGCGCTCTACAGGGCAGACCGCAGGACCTAGAGCTACGACATTTGGCGCAAACAAACTTTTGAGGATGGGAATGTGCATCTCAGTCCTTTTTTCATAATTTTAATTCATTAAAAATTGAGCAAAATTTTGACGTTTTTCTCAATAACTTTCGAAAATATTGCAGCTCAAAAATGATTTTTACGCCCATTTGAAAGTACAAAAAATACCGTTTTAATGATATCAATTAAGTTGCTCTACAATTTTTTTTCTCTAATTTTAATAATTTTTTAAAAATATTTTTTGGCATAATTTACAACAATACTTTTCACTGTTGAAACACAATTAAATCCGTTTTTATTGTATAAACAAATATTTAATTGCGTGTTTCTCTTTCATTGTTGAAAGCTGAGGTAATATTCTTATACAATCATCCGATTTGGTACTTCAATAATGATGCAGACAAAAGGGGCGGGGTTATTTTAAGCTCCGCCCAGCGTTACCGAAATTTGAGGATCATTCTAATATAAATTTGTAATTTTTCAGGCATCTGTTATTTTTAAAATAAAGATGTGATACACAGAAAGATTTCAATTTTTACAAAATAGTTCGTGGTATTCGGTGAAATTCCTTAATTTCTCTTATATTAAATCACAAATCATCACTGTTATATCAAAATGTCGTATGTCAAATTTGCCGAAAACATTTTATTGAAGCAAAAACACTTACATCTACTTAAGCTACGTCTGCTCTGGAATTGTGACATGCGATTGCTATAATGTTGTCACAAAATATCATTTGTCGCCAGTGGTTCCAGCTGAAACATCAAAATTTCGTAAGTTTTGCTGTGTCTGATTTTTGACATACGGAATTTTGATGCAACAGCAAAGAAATGTGTATTATTCCCATTGCTAACTCACTTTGTCATTTCTACTTACTTTCTCGTATGGATGCGACGCGCAAATGCGTGTGTAGAGAACACCAAGATGAGTTACTTTGAGTTTCTTGAGCAAAAGCCAGTTTTGGCTGTGCTGTGCCACACGCATGATACTAAAACATTTATATTCAATCTATAAAAATGTATAAAATTGAGTGCGAAATCCAAGTGCCTAAAAATGTAAAATTGTTTACAGAATAGCAAAAGCTAAAGGGATATTCTAAGATATCATGAAATTAGCTCCTCACCAAAGCAGATTATTCACTATTACCACTTCACTGGCTGTGAGGTAAAAAAATGTTGCAACTTCTTCACTCCGATCAAATTTTCTTGATTCGAGTTGAGAATCCATTATCCGTGGAAATCATACATGATGTGATGTCATAACATATTGAGTGCATTAATCCAAATACCGGATAACTCAACGTAAACCAAAACCACGAGATTTTTTCAAGAGTTTTGTTCGTTCGTTGACAGTATAGCCAAAAGTGGCTTTTGTGCCAAAATAACAACTCAAACTTGTTTATTGAAAGAAGCCTAAGAATGGGTGTCAAGTTTCGTAGAGTTTTTTTAAATATATAACGATCAGCGCAACTATGCTAGCCACTATTAATGCTATGGTTAAAGTGACCATTTATTTCCCCCCTCAAAACGGGACACCTACACCTTTTTAGTTAATAGTTAACTTGACCTTTTCCCCCCTCAAAACGGGACATCTATTAATTTGTATGCACATTCAAGAATATATTATTTATTTATGAAAAGGATCGAGAATGAGCAGATAATATTACATAATTTATGTGGCCTTATATTTAACAGAACAGATTTTCTTAACTATATCTAGCTTTGATTTCAAATAAGAATGAAATTCTTGGCAAGATTTATTAAAATTTACTTTGGTGATTTACACTGCTTTCAGAACTGCGACTTGCAACTGTGATTTTTCGCTCGTCCATAACTTATTCACAAGAGAAAATACCCTTTCTGCGGTCTATATTCAATAATTATACGGATAACGTCCGATGGAGTACCTCTTTGCTTTATAAACGGGTACTTAGTTTGTAAGTTAACATTAAAAGTACACTTCTGTTTAGGCATAGTTAAAATGAAGGGTAACAAGAAATTTAAATAGACTACAATAACAACTATTCGTTAAAACAACAATACTCACTCGACAAGAAAGCTGCTTTCAATTTTCGCGAATGCATCGACCGATACTGAAACCGTTACTGAAAATACATACCGTTACTGAAAATCGAGTCGTGATTGGTAGAAAGTATTCTGGATGAATAATGGATACCAATCTGGATGAAATAATGATTCGCCCGAGAAGTATTTGCAATAAAACTAAATTTACTAGCAATTTTATTTAGAGCAGAGAAAATAAAATAAAAAAATACCTACGGCGTCAGCCTAGATGCAAATAATAAGCCCAAAAGATGATTTCATTCATTGAAAACCTCCATTAATCAGCAAGAAAGGCCAAAGTATAGTGAATGAGAAAAACCAGGAATAATTTTCATTAAAAATAAAAGCCCGAGCGGAAATTATAAGCAATGAAAAGATATGATTTAAGTTATTGAGGATAGAATAATGAATCATTAATCTGGTATACTTTTACCCATTCTTGCGGCTGGAATAAATTTATTCCTTTTTAATTTTTAATCATGGGAAACAACGAGGAGCTCGGCCGTCTGAATTTTTGATTTTTTGAGTCTTTTTTGTTACCATGGGTTATTCGCTTTCTGAAAACGGGACATATCAGCGTCTCAAAGCTGTGTCTGGGGGTAACGAGATAGGTTCCGTTAAACGGGACGTATGGTCACATTAGCTATGGTAGAAACTATTTACAGAACAGTTAAAACTATTGCACAATTCCTTCACTTGTAAAATTATAAAAATATAAAAACTTTTTTCGTTGACTAAAATTTTTTTCCCAAAGCAGACTGAGAAAATTATTGAAAGTGCTTGCTGAAGAAATTTAATGAAAAATTACGAAACAATACCAAGCACAAAAGCAGGAGAAGAATATAATTAAAAAAAGGCAAATGGAGAAAAACCTGTTATGTCATTGAAAACCGTTGACATATTGAGAGAAAAAGACTCAATCTACAAAATCAAAAAAAGTTTGGGTGAATTTCTCGCGTTGCACACAAACAATTTACATAACTTTTTTTTTTTGAATCGCAGATTCGAAAAAATAATTTAAAAAAAACGAAGCTGTATTTACTTCTGCAGAAATCAAAAGCAAATACTTTAGTATGCATTTTTTTAAATACATACAAGCAAGCGTTTTCTCTCCAGATGAAGTTTAAGAATCAACTTTTGTTAGACACACCTAACCTACATAAAAGAAGCGACATTTACAATTCCCATCTCTTACTGGTGGATTAAGGCACTTAAAAAGAAAGAGCGATGAGATGAGGGAGAAAAAAAACCTCTACTGAAGGAAGGAGAAAAAAAGTCACTGCATGAAATGACAGACAAAAAGTGAAATCTTTCTCAGTAGATCTGTAAAAGGAGCACTGTTTCTGAGAGAAGAATGCTGAGAAGAAAAACAGAAGGGAAGTTCTGCTAGAAATAACGTTACTTACGGTTTACTGAAGTGAATTGTGGAACCAAACGGAAGCAAGTGCCAGCTGTACGATATAAATTGATCCACTTTTATTAATCGATTTTTTCGATGTATCGTTACCATCGGCCTGTTCCTTACAATTATTCGATAACACACGAAAGGTTTATTTGGCGAGTGAACAAAAGTAAGAAACCGGGAAGCTGATTTCTGAAATGTTTCAGAAGCAAATGCATGGAAGTATAAACTGAAGGCCAGATATCGATCTATTTTTATCAATCAGTTTTTTTCTGATGTATGCAGTCTCCCTCGGTTTATTCACAGAAATTAACTGACAACATACGACGGATTTATTTCAGATTTAGATAAGAAAGAAATCGAGCGGCTGATTTTTGGCACTTAAATGGGAAGCGGATGACCTTGAGGACCCTTTTTTTCTTTTTTTGCTCCGTTGATTAGCAAATGCATTTCGTATGGTTTTATTTACGGTAGCAGGATGAGTGATATATATGCATACATTTTTAATGATCGATTTATTTTCTATGCATCGTTATCATTTTCTGTCAGTAAACTGATCAACGAAAAGTTTATAACGAAGAAGAAATCTTTAAACAGAAAATTGACACTTAAAAGCGAGGAGAATGACCTTAAAATATTTTTTTTTAATTCGGCTCATTAACAAATGCTTTTCATTTAGTTTTTTTTGCGGCAGTAGGTTATACAGTACAAATGGATCCATTTTTATTAATTAATTTTATTCCATGCATCATAACCATCGTTATATTTTTGGCAATTAATTGATAGCATACAATGGGTTTATTTGATGGCGCAGGAAAATAAAAATCAAGCAGCTGATTTTTCAACACTTAAATGAAAAGCGTATGACCTTGGAATCTTTTTTTTTATACCGCTGATTAGCAAATGCTTTCATCCGAGTTTTATTTGCGGTAGCTGGTAATTGTAAAGTTAGTCTGCAAATAATAATAATAATAAAAATCAAGCACCTGATTTTCAACACTTAAACGAAAAGCGTATGACCTTGAGATCGGTTTTTATGTCGCTGATTAGCAAATGCTTTTTATTTGGTTTCATTCCCGGTAGCTGGTAATCGTCAACACGCGAAACGGACGACATTCGTGGAGTTGCTTTACGCGCAGGTGAGGTGGAGGGTGAAAACTAGACTTTGAGGTCATGCCTTTGATCTGTTGTGTAAATACCATTGCTCAATTTCTGTGTTGTAATTAATTTGCTTTACTTTTTACGTCTCATCTTGCTATTCCTCCCCCCTTTTTTTGCTGCAATATGTGTTTATTTGCTAAATGCACCGCCCCATCTTAAAATCTGAAACCAGGAAACAAACTCGGGTTTTTTGGAAATAGAAAAATGCTCAGCAAATGCTTACGGTGTAGCATTCCGTATCGTCTAATCAGATGACCCCCTTCTTTTTTTGGGAATGTGTTATCATATTAATTCAACTAAGAGTCATATTAATTCAACTAAGAGTCCATAGGACACTCGAGATGTTAATGGTTTATCGGTAATTTTTGTATCGAATGATAATAACGTCTATGAATGACTTAATTTTAGACAAGTGTAAGAATACCGTAATTCGATCCACGAACTGAGTTCGGGATAGACTGGTAAGGAGTTAATAGCATTCCATGAACTATCGATTTTATAGAGTATGAACGCCTTCCAGATAAAAATCTACATCAGGAAAATGTAAGCTTTTGTTTCTGTTGAACATTATCATTTTCCCCACAAATAAGAAGGATTCTTCAGGATAGCATTATTCAGAAAACAATTTAAGAGCTTTTAATATTAGCGAGGATATCTTATAAGCTTCTTACAGATGGCAGTTGCAATCACGAATTTAAATGAATCTCGTTTACAAAGCATTAATCTTTCCATTCACACGTTAAATATATAAAGAAAATAATAACTACATGCACGTTTTTGCAGTTATGGAAAGGTAGTAGGAGGCAAAGTGTAGGAAAAATGCAACTCGAACAAAGTGAAATTCTTCTAGAGTAAAAGAGAAAGAAAACAAGTACTAAAGTGTTATTTTTAAGGCATTGTAATCCTATGAGGACTGTCGCACGCTCAAAGCTATGAAGAATTTGGCACACTCGCGTAACAGTCGTCCTCAAAAGGATAAAACCCTCGGAATGCCAGAAAAAGTGTAAAATATCAACAAAGCAATATTAAGGTTTCGAAATACACAAGTAGAGAGTAAAAAATTCAAAAACAAATGGCACATACACAATAAAACTGCGAATCCTATAGAATTTACTAGCTAAAAATCTAACATTTTTTTCCTGCTTGCAATAACATTGCCTAAGTTTTTTTTCCATTCCACAAATTCTCGAAAGTTTAAATAAGTGAAAAATAAACCGAGCAGTTCATAAAATTTGAATCGCACTATTTGTTTTTCAAAATCAATCTTCACCTCACTTATAGATGGTCAAAGAGAACAGACACACAGCAGAATGGCATACTTCTCGCGTTTTGTTACAACGACTTTTAATGCTGCGCCTTAACGAAGTTAAACAATACATGTAGTTATTTCTTAAAATAGGAAATATTTGCAACTTTGCTGTTCATTTAGAAAACGTCGGTTATCGGCGATTAAGATAAAAGAATTTAAACGGAGATCTAAATGTACCGATATTTTACTATATACCTATTCGTAACGTTTAGTGTTACAGAATTTTACACTAAACAAGGTAAAAAATACAGAATGGTTGATACAGCTCGTTGGTTAAAGGACCATTATTAAGAAAATACATTAACAATTGAGAGAATTATAAGAGTTAAGAATATGAAACAGTACAGAGTATTTTTCTTTCTACCATTACATACACACCTTTATACCTATGAGATCAACAGGTGGTCGGCTACAAGTTAAATCTGTAGTTAATTTCTTACTTCTACCTCTCAAGACCAGAAAAACGGAGCATTTTCGAACCCCTATTTCCTTCGGGTATAAACGCAAATTATCGTAACAAGGAAGTAAAAACGACCTAAAAAGGTCTTTCCAGCCGACTGCCAGTAGTTGCTTTCAATTTTTTGAATTGACACAGCTTTTTGGACGGTGAGAATTGCTTTCTAAGCCTATTAAACGCTATCACCAACAAACAGCTTAGAATAAGCTTACGGTAAAGAATGAGAAATGGTGATTAGCCACGGACATGAAATTTTTGTTGGAGCTCATTCACCACGATTAATAAAGTTTAGCAAAACTGTTGCAAAGTACAGAAACTATTGCGTTACTGGATACCTCACTTAATAAAAAACTAGAAATTTATTGCACATTACATTTGATAGTGCTATACTGTGATCTGCATGAAATTCACCCAGAAAAGTGTTGTCTTCTCGAACTTTCTCGTATATTTACTTCCACAACATGGAATAATACAGTGAAGAGAATCGAGTTTTTATTTGAATCTCTTCCCACGAGCCGATTTTATCCTAAATTTGAAAAAAAAATTATAATTTTGGCGTTAGATTACATGCCAAATTCCAATTATATAGCTTGTTGGCGTCTTCACATGATTGTGTTCACATACCCAAGAATAGACAAACTGACTGATAATCAAGCCTTTGACCAGATTTTGTCAAAAAATTTGACAAAAATCTACAATAATAAAACTATATGCCAAATTCCATCGATCTAGATCGTTGCATGTTATAGTTAACGAATTCACAAGCACGAAGACGGACAGACAAATGTACTTCCCATCGACGGATTTCGGCCAAAATTCGAGAAATATCTACAATTTTGGTGTAAAGACCATATACCAAATTTCATTCTTCCAGCTCACTGCGTTTTTAAGTTACCAAGTTCACAGATAGACATAATTCCAAAAATGGTTTATTCGGACTCGGGGAGTTCTAAAACGTAGAGATTCATCTAAATCTCGAGGCCAAATTTTTTGACGATTACAATACTTTCTCTACTTCGTATATGTGAAAGTAAGAAAGGTATTTCATTCAATTTTTTTAAAAGAGGGAAAAAAAAATTTTATATTAAAGATTTATTGAAACCATTTCTGCAGAATAATTTAGCTATTTGCCTTTTGAGCGACAACATACCCTACGCAAAATAATATACCTTATAAAATATTACTTCCTTTTATTGGGATATTTAATAACTTGTTCTTACACGAAACATAAGACGTAAGAATGGAATAATTACCAGCTAGACATAAAGGTACTATTAACGAGTACATTCTATAAATGACATGGTTGCTTAGGGCCAAAAAGATCCATGCTCTCGGGTTGCAGCACTCACCTATTCAGAAGCTTGCTCGCTCATCCCCACCCCCTGCATTGCTCCGAAATGATCAGCTGAAGTTTGAAGCCACTCCCGTGGAAAAATGAGCGTCTCTAAAAATAATCGAAGGCACCGTCGCTCCCTCTGACAACAGGGATGCGAGAATTATTGATCCCTACCTTCCCTCGGATCAACTCAACCCCTCCCTCGCCCTCTTTGTCAACCTCTCATCTAAACATCGCCCGCTTTCATGACAACTTGAAACCCCAAACGAAAATCTCTTTCATCAGGCTGCTATGATCAGGATACGAGTCCGGGAACTTGACTCGCCACAGAGATTAGTAAATTAACTTAATTCCTTTTGTCACAGGAACATATTTGCAAATTACCCAATTTCTTTTGTCACAGGAACAGATCTGTTAATTACTTAATTCCCTTCGTCATAGGGACAGGTTTGCATATTATTAATTAATTCGATTTTTTTTCACGGATACATAATTGTAAATTACTCGATGCCTTTTCGTCACTGGAACAGGTTTGTAAATTACTTAATTATTTTTTGTCACGGGAACACATTTGTAAATTACTTAATTCCTTTCTTCACGAGAACACTTAGTGAGTTATTTAATCCTTTTTTTCTCAGGAACTTATTTGTAAGTTATTTAACACCTTGACAAACTAATTTTTTGACGTATAAATTAGATGACGGATGTTATTTTGGGAATTTATTTCTATTCGTATAAAATCCGTAAGGGCCCTGCGATCAAAGTGCGTTCACACGATTTTTGTCTTAAACTAATTGTCTCTAATAACTGAAAACTATAGCCTTCAATAGGAAAAAATCTATAATGGGGGCACTGTAGACGAAGGATTTAATTGCCTTTGTCACAGGAACAGATTTGTAAATTACTTAATTTGCTTAACAACAGGGACATATTCGTAGATTACTTAATTCGTCCTTTCACACGAACTTATATGCAAATTAGTTGATTTGTTTTTCCACAGAAACATTTGTAAATTACTTAATTCATTTTTTCTAGTAACGGATTTGTAAATTACTTAATTCCTTTCATTCAAGGAACAGATCTGTATATTACTTAATTCTACTTGTTCTTGGAACAGATTTGTTAATTACTAAATTCTCTCTGATGAAATATCTATGTTAGTCACTTCATATACGATCTGCCATGCAAACAAATGCACATACGTACCGAGCCGTGACAGTTTCTCTTCTGAATTTCCGACACTGTAATCCAGTTCTAGTGAAACCGCTTTTCTAGGTTTGTCACCTTTTACTCGGCACTGTCGATCTTCCTCCAAGTTTTTTTAATTACCTTTCTTTTAGCTTCTTGTTCATGTTCAACGTTCATTCCCTCTCCTCAGAATCTCTTTTCAGCTGTTTCAGCTCCGAGATTCCCCTTCGCATCTTCCGCATTCCGACGGATACTGTGCTCTTTTTTTTGCTTTTCTACTTCTCTGCAGCCCTAAAAACGCTCTTAACCAGAAATCAATTCAATGTGGGTTAGTGGAACCTTATATTATCCCTATACATATTTATAAGTTAAATGTATAACTTTTTGATTAAATTCAAATAGTTTCCAGTAAATTGTAAAGCATTCAATCATTAATAAACTATGCTTAGGTAATTCGAGAGGAGAACTTAAGTAATTCGAAGCTGACGGGAACACAATTAAAATTCGATTTATCCAAAAACAATGAAAATTCGAATTGAAAAATGAGTACAGCGCGAGAAAACGACAATTTTTAAAATGAAAATGGCAGTAAAAATTTATTTTAATATGAAATAATTTCAATAAACGCATAATTAATAAATAAACAGGAAATATTTTTAATAAATAAAGTGATAATAACACAAATTTTTAATAATATTAAAACTAATTTCAGTAAAGAAGTAATTTTCATGAACTAACAGTATATATTATTTTGAGTGAAACAACTGTGCAATAAAACTTCAAAATAAACCGTAAAATTCACAGCTAGCGTGTTCAAAGCTATTTCAAAAGGCGAAAAAATAATTTTTTTATTGAATACATAGCACAGAAGTCCTCGAGCGAATAAAGGACCTTAAAAATTACTCATTTACAGTCACTACAGACACAAATGGAGTATTTATTTAACGAAAGCAATTCAGAAATAAAAACTATTTTAATTTGACTTCGAATTAACCAAAACGAATTTTAATTATACATCATAGTTTAACATTATGTAAACAGGAAATTCAAGGAATCAGAAAAATTCGAATTAAAGACGTTCGAATAAGCCAAGTTCCATTATAGTAATGATTCACCTGAAAGTTAGAACAAAGTGCATTTTTGACATTCTTCAAAATTCGAGTCTGTTTTCAAATTGTAAAAATTCAATTTTGGCGTTTTAATCGACTTACAGCAGAAAAAATCAACACCCCCGGAAAGGTTTAAAATGCATTTGACATAGGGTTTCTTAAACTATACGACCTAAGAGGAAACGTCCAAAAATTTCGGAGTCGCGAAAAATTTTAGAAACATGTGCTTCAGTCGAATTCTTCTATATACATGCAGAAATAATTTAGAAAATTATTCTGAGTTGAGATATTTCACCAAAATTTTCCAAATAAGTGTATGTAAATGAATTTATTTGTTTTTATCATTAATTAATACTTTATTGACTTACTTTTCCACTTCCTAGTAAAACGGGGGTCTCGAAAACTTTTTCGTTTTTCGCCTAGAGTCTTGCAGCCAACAAACTGTTGGAAGTGGTGGAAAAAATGAGTTCCGATTCAACACATTCTTCATCTCGTTAAGATGTCAGAAGGCTTCTGCCTGAAACTGAAGAATCTGAAGAAACCCTAGAAATGTGATAATTAAGAAGAGGAGAATTTATATCGATTTCTGTTTATTTCCAATGTAGAATGAGCATTGGATTGAATAGCGATGAATATGCTCCAGAATGTTTGCTATTTTCCTTTTGACTATCACAGAAGAAAATGCTAATTTAGAGGCTTCTGTTTTTACTTTCTCGTATACGAAGTATACAAAGAGAAAGTATTGTAATCGTCAAAAAATTCGAACTCGAGATTGACGAATCTCCACGTTTGAGACCTCCCTGAGTCCGAAAAACACAATTTTGGAATTGTGTGTGTCTGTGAACACGATAACTCGAAAACTATTAGAGCTACGAGGATGAAATTTGGTATCTGATTTCTGTACATAATTTGTAGGTCTCTAACAAATTTTGGACAAAATCTGTCTACGGGAAGTCTGTCTGTCTGTCCGCGGTCATGCGAGCACTATAACTCAAAAACTTGAATAGCTAGATGGATAAAATTTTGTACACAGTTTTATCATCATGAATGTAGGTCCGTATAAAATTTTGGGCCAGATCCGTCAAAGGGTTGACTGTCTGT
>BGPR01001214.1:167290-196834 GCA_013235015.1 Araneus ventricosus | reverse complement strand
TAAATACGTTCGTACCGTGTGGCCTCAGTACGAAATAATTCAGCAAGTGAATAATTTTTTCCTTAATTCGCTTGAGTTCTTTTACTGCTAAACAATGTATTCAATTAAAAAAGTAATAAAAAATTTTAAAAATTCTTATCTTTTTAAAAGAAACTTTGAAAAAGTAGATGCGAATAACTCTGCATTCTATTTTGAAGTTTTGTTGCTTACAATGTTTGCATTCAAAGCGCTTATACTCTGCTTATTAAAATCAGTTATTTACTGAAATTTTTAATTATAATTATTATTAGTTTATTTAGGAAAATTAATAACATTTTATTTATTAACTTCATATTATTTGTTAAAAATAAATTTTTACTATCAATTTAGTTTTAAAATTGTTTCCTCTTGCTGTACACATTTTGAAACCAAATTTCTCTTAATTCGAATTTTGGGCCAATTCGAATTTTTGGATGAATCGAATATTTATTATCCATTATAATAATAAAAGATGAATCCTTCATATTTGAGGTATGGGCTTGAATAAAAAAAAAATTATTGCAGAGACTGAAAAAGGAATGTATTCCTCATTCATTCTGAACGAGTTTCTTTATTATACGAGTCTTGTTTCAGTATTAACCCCTTAACAACCGTGCCAGTGCGACGTACGTGCATTGAATAGTGGTACTTTTATTAAGTAAATTTAAGTCATTCATGTACATTATTTATTCCACTCAAAAATTATGTGCAATATGTCCATATCGCACATAATACGTGCGCTCCATATCGCACTTATGTCCATTCTATGTGTTCTATGGACTCTTAGTCGGATCAATATTACATCTTCACAAAACTTAAGAAGTCTTCTAATTAGATGGTAGAGAAAATGAAAAAGTTCAGGGGCTAAAAATCGTACATGTGCGCCAGATGCGTTTGGAAATTTATACTGTTCAGCAACGGATTCCGAGACTACCACTTTTGGACGATTTTACACCGGAAAGGGGTGTCAGGTAATGAGTCATATGAGCGCATTTCCGGAGTTCTTTGTTAGATCACGCTCAGTAAAATGTAAACATCACCCTTCCATTCTTCACTTTACCCCTATTTTGATGAAAATAACTCCGCCCGGCGCATGCGCAAAAGCGCCGAGGGTTTTCGAATCCGTTGCTAAACAATAGGCAAAATCATTCGGTTAATTTGGCAGAAAAACAATTAAGATAAAAGCAAATCAAAGCAGTTATCAATCAACCTCCTTCACTTTTTATTTAAAGAAACAATCTCATGACGGTGGTAAGGAGGGTGCGAAAGATAAATATAGCAATCCATTAGATGACTCATATTTCATCTTTCAGGGTAAAAAAAACAGGGGGAGTGTTCTCTTCTTAACTTCCGGGTATACTGACACAACAAGGTGCTTCGTAGTATATAATAACGAAACGTCAGACGTCTTCACTTCGACGGATTAGTCACACTTTTGGTCAGAAGACCATATACCAAATTTCATTTATCTAAGTAGCTGCGTTTTTAAATTATCACAATCACACACACGAATACACAGACGGAAAGACGGTTCAACCTTTGACAGATTTGGTCCAAAATTCGATGCACATCATAAATTCTGATGACAAAACCATACGCTAAACTTCATCCCTTTAGGTCTTTGTGTTTTTTAGTTATTGTGTTCACATGCACACGGATGGACAGACTTCTCGTACGCGGATTTCGTCCAAATTTGATAGAAATCTGTTTTGGCGTAAAGGTTACATACCAAATCTCATCCATCTAACTCATTTCGCTTTTGAGTAATCGTGTTCACAGACAGATTGACATAATTCCAAAAAACGTTTTTTTCTGATTCAGGGAGGTCTAAAACGTGAAAACCATCAAAAACTCGAGGCCTAATTTTTTAACGGGTACAAAACTTTGCGTTTAACTTGGTATACGAGAAAGTAAAAGAGGAAAGGAAACTATTCAATATACTTTAAATTTTGTTTCACATTTTTATGCTGCGAAAGAATAAAAGCTCTTTCCGAGATATAATCTCAAGATTTCCTACATGTGAGCCTCCCGTCAATGGTTCTACGGAAAAGGGGAATGGCCGTCTGCTGCGCCAGGAATTCATCGATTCTTAGGGCAGGAAGGGATCGGCATCGAGAGGAACGTTACTAAATCGCATTTTCCTCCTCATTTCACAAAAATATGAAGGACATCATAAAAGCTGCCTTACTGAGTACAAGGTTGTTGGAATAATAGATACTCTATTCAATTCTAAAGGTGAATTTAAGAAATTTCTCATGCAAATAAGAAACTGGGGTCTTTTCATCACAGTAGAACCCAGGGAATACGATCTAATTGAGGACTGCGCTTTGTCCGGATTCCGGGGAATCCGGATTATCCGGGAAATTCGGTTAAATACTCTTGATATATCAAATGCAGTAGAGTATTGACTCTCGGTGCTCTGTGAAGGCGTACGGAAACAGCACGTGCCGATTCGGCCACGGTACAGTGGCAAACAAGTAGAGGGTAAAAAGAAGATATCAGAGTTTGCTTCTACTCATTGAGGTGCGGAATTCATTCTTAAAGAAGATATCAGAGTTTGCTTCTACTCATTGAGGTGCGGTATTCATTCTTAAAGAAGATATCAGAGTTTGCTTCTACTCATTGAGGTGCGGTATTCATTCTTAAAGACCAATTCGAATACTTCTTTTACATTAGGAATAAGCATTAGCTTTGTTTCCGATTCGTAATTGCTATTTTTCCTTCAATTTTCCGTAAAAATTTTTCAGAAAATTAAAGAAAAGAATGTTCGGATTATCGAAATTTCGGATATCCGGGGTTCTACCGTATTTACTTGCATTCCATTAGAAATTAAAGAAAAAAATATTCATTAACTCTCTGTTAGTTGAAATCATTTTCATCCTTAAATTATCGCACCATATCTTTTAATTTATAGATTTAAATTTATTCTATGATATGTTCATCCCATAACTCCTAATAATTAATGCTAATGAGAAAGTAAATGGGGGAACTTCAGAAAAGTTAATACCCGTTCAATGGAAGAATTAACAATTAAAATAAATACAAAAATGTCCTTTTATTAGTGTACTTAAAAGCACAAAATTTCTTTATTAAAAATATGGACGTCGAAACAAAATCTTAAAAGCGTGAGACGTTGATAGAAATGCTCTACGCAAATCAGAATTTCAATCACATTTATAATTTATTTTAATTTTTAATGGATGCTTACAAATTTTATTTCTTATTATATCCATTATGGCTTCCTTTCTTTATAGTGTCATTTTCGGCGCTTCGTGCTTTAATGATTTTGTATTTTTGATAAAAATTTATTTAAAAATAAAAACGTCCTTAAAAAATTAAAAATAAAAGCGCGCTTTTAAAAACTTTTTATTTTTATTATTTTCTACTTTTTGTTTTTAACTCATTATTATTATAAATATCATGGAATCTTAAAATCAATTTTCTCAAACTGATAACCAGATGGCGCCACTCACGAGAATAAAAATTTATTTAACTAATAATTAAATTCTGAAAATATTGTAATATTGTATTGTCAACGGGAACACACAACTGCACAAAATTTCGGAACTCTTGCTCATCAAAAAGTGAGCGAAAAATTGATTACAAAATTCCATCTTTACAAACATAAAAAGTCAGCTTAAATAAAAGCGTATAAAAATGAGATATTTTCTTTTAGGATAATAAATATAAGTTGGGAAAAGAACGATTTTCTCTTTTTGTGGATGCCAACTCTTAAAATGTAATCAAAAGGCTAAAAAAATCTCACAGAAATCAATTTGTGCGAAACATCAAAATAATGATTGAATTGAATCTCTGAATTAATCTGTTAACAAAATTTGTCTCGAATCTTTTACATAAAGAGGCGAACATTTCTTTTTCCTATGAAGGTACTTACGATGATGATTCTAACCAGAGCGTGAGTAATTCCACAGTGTTTTGTAGTAAGTTTCGCAACGTAGTGAAGAAATTTGAGAATGCATTTTTACCCTTTCCTTTTGACCGAATGTGTCCAAAATTTGATACAGATCTAGAACTTTTATGTCGAGACCACACACCAAATTTCATCTTTGTAACTTGTTGCGTTTTGGAGTGAACGCATTCACGTATACACGAACAGACAGACCAACAGACAATCAACACGCAGGCGAATTTGGACTAAAATTTGACGCAGATTTACAATGGTGGTAATGAAAAAATATACCAAACTTCATCCATCTATCTCATTGCGTTTCTGAGTTGTCTTCACATACAGACAGACAACTCCAAAAATGGTTTTATCGGACTCGAAAGTTCAGAGAGAACGGGCGGGCAGACAGACGGATTTCGCCCAAAATTTGAGAGAAACCTACAATTTTGGTGTCAAAATGACACAACAGATTTCATCTGTATAGTTTGATTCGTTTTTCACCTATTGTGCTGGCAAACAGACAGACCTATAGGAATAATTTCAAAAATGCATTTTTCAGACACAGGGAGGCAGGGCCGGCCTTGGCCGATTGGACCAATTGCTCCAAATAGGGCCCCGCGCAAGAGTGCAACAAAGAATGTACTCAAACTTATTCAAATTAAAATCGAGTATTATTCCGATTTCAAAACATTATCCTCAGGAACTTTTTCATGCTTTTAAATTCGTTGACAAACCAATTTTTCTTGGAGACGTCCGACTGCTTCAGAAGTCAAACATGGTACTTTTTTTTCTAGGTTTCTGTGTTTTCGTAGTTAAATACGTTCGCACTTTGTGTTCCTCAGCGATCATGAATAAATAACTTTATACGGCTCTCAATTCCCTCGAAAACTTAATTGCTCTATAATGATCCACTCATAGAAAGAAAAAAAATTATCATTTCTTGAATTTTTAAAAAAATTAGGTTTTAATTAAGTGAAGTTATTACAGTTATTATTTTAAACTCATTAAAATTTTAAAAATAAATATTATATTTATTAAAATCTCATATTGTTTATTTATATATTATTTATTCAAACTTAAATATATCGGGGTTATCCAAAATGTTTTCATTTGGGCTCCGCATCTAGTAAAGCCGGTCCTGCAGAGAGGTCTAAAATGTGAAGATTCATCAAAATTTCGTGACGATTATAGCACTTCGTATACGAGAAAGAAAAAACATGAGTTAAACCTCTGACTGCCGGATTTTTTTAAAAAAAACTATTTAGATGTAACGTTTGAAAACGTGTCCAAATACCTTTGAACCAAGAGAATTGTTACTTACATGCAAGGCTTTATTAGTATAATATGATTCAACGTTTTAAAAGTACTAAGTAAACCCATTAGCTTGCAAAACTCAGTATGCAGCAGAAAATAGACTTACTTCCAACCCAAGGGATAAGTAGTCCGAAGGTTAATTCCAAACCATAGAAAAATTTCTTTGGAACAAGCCTTATTCGAAAACCACTAATGCTTTATTGTGACAAAATATTTTATGAACAGTCTTATTTCCAATACTCACGAAACAGTCTAATAATTCATTAGCTTCGGGCCAAACACACACGACTTAGCAAAAGAGGATCTTTCGGAAAGAACAAGCCGTACGGTGGTCTACTTTCCCACCTTGTTCCTATAGCAACGTGCAATAGTTGACTAGAAGTTTGAAACCCAAATAACACGCGAGCCATCTTACCCGATTTTTGGAGGGAAGCGTCTTTGAAGGGGGGAAAGTTTTATCCTAGTGAAGGATTTTATTAGGATTCTTCAAGATTTAAGGGAAACAATAAAGAAAGTTTCTCTTTACTCACTAGATAGGGATAAATTAAGTTTTCGATAAAAACCATAAGTTTTTTTTTCCACGCAAGAAAGAAGTGCATTCCTGTAGAAATTGGGTAGGACTAATTAAATTTTACACTCGCTTATTATAGCTGACTCATCATGTATCTTGAATCATATTTTACTAATAAAGCCTTGCATATAAATTACAATTCGCTTGGTTCAACGGTATTTGAACATGTTTTCAAACGTTGCGTCTAAAAAGTAATTAAAAAAATTCTGCAGTCAGAGGGTTAATGTAACACATACATTAACCCTCTACAGTGGCAAATCCAGGATTCGGGTCGGGGGGGGGGGGTGTGGGCATAAAAATTTTGTATCGTCGTGACGAATGTCAAACCTAATGGCTTATGTAAACCAAAACACTTTAACTTTATAGACTTTCCTCACCTGACAATAAGAATCATAAAGAACACTACAATACTTTCGATAATTTAATAAAAAATGCAATGAAATAAATAGTCAAAAAAGTGTTTTTGATCGCGTCAACGCTACAAGTACAAGTGGAATGACTAGAAAAGTAGGAAAATTTTCAAGCCTCTCAAGCCAGAAAGCAATGTTATCACGATTTTAATATTATTTTTTAAAAATGAAAATTAGGAACAAAAAGTTGTAGAGGTTTTAAACAGATTCGCCACTGACCCTCTGACTGCATAATTTTTAAATTACTTTTTAGACGAAAAGTTTGAAAACATGTTGAAATATCGTTTAACCAACCGAATTGTAATTTATATGCAAGGCTTTATTAGTAAAATATGATTCAACGTTTTAAAAGTACTGAGTAAACCCCATTAGCTTGCGAAAATCGCAGGACGCAGCAGAAAATATACTTACTTCGAAATCGCGGGATAAGCAGTCAGAGGGATAATTCGTGTAAAAATGTGACAATTATTTAACTTTTTTCAGTTTTTACTTTCTCGCAAACTAAGTATACAAGGAGAAAGCATTTTAACCCTCTACAGCTAAAATTATTATTTAGAGGGTTCAGAGTTAAAGTGAACCCTCCAAAGTTAAAATTGAATTCTCCATGCGATTCATTCCTAAGAAAACAGATCTGAAAGTTGATAGACTGCAATTAAAATAACAGTGGACTTCTAATTGTTCTTAGTGTCTGGCGGATATAAATTGGACGACGGACTTGAATCATTATTACACAGATAATGCAACAGGATCCAGCAGATATACAGCAGCATATATGCAGGATGTTGTTACGCAGATAATGCAACAACACGATAACACTACCACGGAAGTGTTGGAACAAAATGGACAAAACATGGACTTGTTCACGTTAACTCTAAACCCTCCATTTGTAAGTAGAAAAAAAAGAATTTAAGTATTGAAAAAACAATACAGAAACACTTCATGTTTAAAATTATTCATTTTATCCAGATTAATTAATTAATTGGTTAATTTGAACCAGATTAATTAATCAAAATTACTCATTTGCATCCACATAATGTTGTCATCTTGGAACATGCAAGTGCAAATATGAGTGCGAGTAATCACATCTATTGATTATTAAAAACATACTATTGTATGTTCTCGGATTCCGATTGCGCTTTTGCGCATGCGCCAGGCGGAGTTATTTTCACCAAAATAGGGGGGAAATGGAGGGGGAGATGTTTACATTTTACTGAGCGTGACCTAACAAAGAACTCCGGAAATGTGCGCATCTTACTCATTGCCTGTCACCACTTTCCGGAGTAAAATCGTCCAAATGTGCTAGTCTCGGGATATTGAAACGATCAGTACTTCGGTGATACCACCTATCATCGGGCCCGAAAGGGTTAATCGTCAATCGCTTTTGGAATTATGTCTGTCATCGATTTGTACACACGATAACTCAAAAACGCAACGAGCCAGACAGATGAAATTTGGTATGCGGTATTTAGACCAAAATTGCCGATAGCAAATTTTGGATGAAATCCGTGAGTGGAAAATCTGTCCCTCCGCGTGCGTGTGTACAAGATAACTGAAAAACGCATCGAGCTGGATGGGTGAAATTTGGCATACGATTTAAACACGAGAACTCTAATATGTATTAAAATTTTGACTCAATCGGTCAAAAAGAAGACGTCCAAAATGTATACTTGGCTTCTTGCACTGTACTGGGAAGCACAAAACATGTCATATTGTTTTAGTATGCGAGAAAGCCGAGGGGAGAACAATCCCGGCGATTCTATTTGAGTCATCAGTTCAAGTACACTAAGGCTCATTATGAATCATTGTTTAAGGAAAACTGCGCGATATTTTAGGGAAATGAGAGTTATCGTTAATGATTAAATGTATTCTGTCTAGTATGCAAACAATCAATGATTTAAAAAATTTTTTTTTATAAAATTATTATTTAAAAAGAAAGCAGAATTAAAACTGGACAAGAAAAATTTTTTTTAATATTATACAAAAATTAAAATGAATAAAAGAATTTAATTGAAAAAAGAAATGAAGTTAGAAAAATTACGACAATGTTTAAGATGCGCGCCATTGCAGCAGCATAACAAAAAACAGAGAACAATAGACAGATATACCAATAAAGCCACGATTTAAAAAGGAATACAAGCAATCTAATGTATTCTGTCTACGTGTGACACGCGATTATTTCTGTATACGTGAAAACATGCAGATTTTTTTTTAAATAATTACAAACATTTCATTGCACTTGCATGGCAAACTTATTTTATTACTAACCCAATATTTAAAACATAATTTCTATTTACAAGATTATTATGTAATTCTACACTAAGGTTAATCGGCATTAGAAACGTCGATATCCTTGTACCATGTATGAATCACGACTGAGCCCAAACTGTTATATCAAAATGTCTTATATCAAAACCCACACATACAGCAAAACACACGAAATTTTGATGCAACAGCGGAAATCACTAGAGATATACTTCATTTTGTAACAACATACAACAATCACACATCTCGTACAACAATTTGAAAGCAGATGTAGTTAACCTGTACAAGTGTTTTGCATCAATAAACTGTTTAGTTTAATTTGACATACAACATTTTGATAAAGCAGTGACGATATAGCTAAAATATGACTTGCACTTGAAGTAATGATATATCCAACGAATTATGCGGATTTATGCAGCAATAGATGAGCACTAATCGTGATACTTTCGTAGTGTTTCAGGAAAATGTATTCAACAGGAATTTTCTTCGAGTTAGAGGAGTTTTACATCACAAATGTCAGATGTGAAATATTATTTCATAGGTTGAATGTATAATTGTCAAATAAAATCCTATTCAAAACATATTTTCAACATGTTCTGCTATCTTTACCCAGCTGTAGTGATATCTATATACGGAAATCATGGGTCGTGTTTTCTGAATTACTAGGTCAGTCGCTGCTTTGATATTACCGGATACGAGGGATTTGAATGCACAACAATAACACAGGGCTCAAAGCACAACATGTTTTGCTTGAAAACTACTTATCTCCTAAGAATTTATCTAGCTACAGTAAATACATATCAAAAAATGAACTTTTATCGTGTGCGGTAGAGTTATCTGTAACTCTTAGGGAACACACAGTACAGATAATTCCTTTCTCATAAAATCAACACGCTACCGATTCTTTTGCAGAGTTTGCAATATAAAGCTTATTCAAGTAATGTAAATGTTGATCTCCTTTGGCACTTTACGGAAATGAGAAAACATCATTTTTCATTTTTTTTTATTTGACACTAAAACGCGATCGTTGTCCGTACAATCAGAAACAAGCCGTTTCTACTTTTTGACAATTTTGATTATGGAAGTGTTCTTCAAAAAAAATGCCCGAGTTGTTGTTATTGCGAAGATAAATAGATAAATCTGTTATCTTCATTTTTTATTTACTTTTGAACTCAAGTTCATGTTCAACATAAAGCACATACTTGACAAGTAACAGTGAAATAAAAAGTAGTTTAACAGAGAATTCGCATAGTTTTTTTTCTCGGGTCTCACTTGCAGCATATAAATAAAATACTTAGCGCTTGAATAAAAATGAACATAAAATCACTGAAAGCTTAGAACCTCATTTACAATGAACGTTTTTTTTTTAAATTTCAGTTTGTCTTTAGTTTAGAGAAGTGCTTCTTAAATAACGGTTTCCGTGCCCAAGTGGGGTCAAGAAAACACAGCTTTTTTTTGTCATGATTTTTTAATATTAATGAACAAGAATAATTGAGAAATCACTCTGATTTGAAGCACTTCAAGAGAATTTTACAAAGAAATATATTCAGTTGAATTTCGTTTTGTCATTCATTTATTCATTAACGCCTCCGTATCCTTATTAATATAACTATTTAGAAATCCACTTGCGAACACAATTTTTTTTCATTCGCAGATTATTTTTTGCATTATCAATGGAATCACGAGTGAAAAGTTCAAGATATCCTGTGTACTATTACTATTATTTAGAGGAACCCAAGAACCCGCAATTCAAAAATAATAAAATCTCAGGATTATATTTTCACCTTTTCAGTGATGAATCACGGTTTCTAATCTGAGTTCATTTAATATAGTTTGCAAAACATCTACTCAAGTAATAAACCGCTGTATAGAATCCATACCCATACCCATCATTAACCCTTTCGCGTTCATTGGTTTCGCAGTGAAACCACACACAGAGCAATTTTTTTACTGCGCATGGGCGAAACTTAGCGTAAATTTTCTTACATTACAGATGCATAGGCCAACTTATATAAAAATTCCAGTTCAGTACCATCAGTATTCGCCAAAATATCGGCACTGTAAGAGCCAAATTGTTTTTGATCTCCAAGAGAAACAAAATATTGAGCATTCTTGTATAAATTGATATTTTTAAAATTGAATCTTCGAAAGTAATATTGAATTTTATGAAGGTTCAATATCCTGAATACTCAAGTATACTTATAAATTAAATACATAATTTAAATTGCATTTCGATGATAACTTATTCGGAAGAAAAATAAAATTCTTTGGTTTCACTGTGAAACCACAAATTTCTTGAAAACAAAATATTCTAAATTTTTTTCTTTTACATATTTATGGTCAGCTACATGCCTAATACTCATTTTTGAAATAAATTTAGTAATTTTCAAAACGAAGCATGTAGTGAACTTCAAAGGGTTAAGCATACTGGTCATAGAATCGTATCACGAGGCGTTGGTTCGTTAATAGAAACAAAAAATGATACACATTTTTCAAACTAAAATAAAACTCTGTGGAATATTTTACTTGCTAGTAACTACTTTTGCATAATGGATTCAGACAAGGACTTCATTCATGCTACATACTTTCATCGCCATTGGACATGCTACATAAACGATTCAGTGCATGTTGAAGTGGATATTGTGCAGTAACATCTCTAAGGCAAGTACGGAATCCTAATTTGTTTTTCCTTAAGCCTTGTTTTGACCGAGTTAACAGTGTTTCTTCTGTTGTCACTCTGAAATAACCATCCCTAAGGCTCTTCATTCTTGACAAATGGGAAAGATGCGAATACATCTTTTGTCATCTTTGCCTGATTATATCTTTCATCTTCAACAGCGTGCCAAGTGGCTTTATGCTCAACATATTCCGTATCAATCTACAATCTGTTAAATTATCCTCCTTTCCAGTGATGAATCACGGCTTCTAATCTGAGCTCATTTAATATAGTTTGCTAAACATCGACTCAAGTAATGAAAAGCTGTATGGCATCCATTACCCACCATTAAGCATACTAGTCATAGAATCGTACCACGAGGCGTTGGTTCGTTAATAGAAACAAAATAGCACATTTATAGACCGATATACATATGAATTTTTCACTTGCCAACTCGATTAACTCCATAAAACAAAAATTAGAGAAAAGTGATATAATAGCATACATTGTTTTTTAAAATTCCATTTAAATTATAAATTCAAGTAAACGTCCTAGACTGTATTACTGCAGATGTATCTTTTATCTAACGACATATAAAAAGTATAAGATAGAATATCCTTGGAGTAATCGTTATTATTACTACAATTTTTGAGTGTTTAAGGGAGTTAATCAATTTGGCAAGTGAAAGCAAATTATTAAATCAAATTCAATCTTCAAATTATTTTTTATTACAGAAAAACTTCATTATATACATTTTTTATTGAAGATTTTAGCAAAAATGAATAATAACTGTTCTGTTACAGTTATTATTATTTTGTTTAAATTGATTCATCAGCAATATAAATGTCTTCTTCGTCAGCTGTATTTGAGCTCCCGTCATGCCGATTTGTCCTTAAGTTTTTATAATAATCACGCTTAATGGGAGGAATGAATTTCAGCGAGTCCATCATAATACACAGTATAGTGACCACTGTCAACTATATCAAATAATCTATCCTGTATCGAAATCCAACATCGTATTTATGAAAAATATAGTAATGTATTTAAAACAGATCAAATGAACGTGTGTCAATTGGGAAGACACAAAATTGAGACAACCTTTCAAACAGTAAATCCGACATTAACTCTATGAGCCCTATCCCGCCTCAAACCACCCCATTCGACAGAGGCCGGACTCAGGCGGTTTCGGGCGCCTGAGTGAATTTTACAGGAGAAAGTGGTTCCTTTCTTTGTTGACAATTGATCGCCCAAACTTGGGTGTCGTCCTCCTGGAATTTCTGTAAATAAAGGAAGGATTTCATTCTGTTTTCGTGAACGAAAATTTACTTCAGTTTATTAGGTACTGGAATTCTCAATCTAGCCGGGTTCAGAGAGTTAAAGCGAATAAAATTCACATACGTATGGATCAGTCCTAAGGAGGAGGTGTCGGGGATTTAAATAACTTATTATTATTTAACACCAAGAAGAAGATGGATAAAACAACGAATTACAACAACAGAAAACGCGGTACCTTTTACGGCAATATCATTGCATTAAAAAGTCTTTTAATTAAATTTTTATTGCGCAATAATGCAATTAGCAACGATTTACATTAGAGTATGGAGTTAATCATATTGGCTTCTGAAATAAATTATTTATTATTCAACGGCTAAAAAAAATTGTCATTTAGTGGTTGGTGTTAATCCTTATTATTAGAGAAATTTGTTTTGAATATAAACAGTAACGAGTCAATCAAGTGCTTTGACAATAAAATGTTTAAAAATTCAGAAAGTGGAGTCAATCGATTTGGCTAGCGAGGCATTCATCTGTCCTTCTACATTGGCAAAAATAAAGCTACTCTTATTATAATTACTTCAGCTTGGTTAGCTCTTGGTGAAACTCTATCTACTTGATTGAAACCCATAAAAAATGAGAGAACTGAAGCTTATAACCTTATAAAAAAGGCGTACTAATTCAATGTCAATTTTTAATTGCACCCACAACAACACTTCTCAGTATGTATTTTAGTAAAATGGGTATTTTATTATTATAAATCAGCTATCTAACGTTAAAATCAAATAAAATTTTAAAATTTAGACGTTTGACATTAAGAATGGAAAAATTATTGCCCTTCCCCAACTATACCGAACTGATAAATTATGCACCTCACAAAGATGAAGTATATCGCCACTATTTGAATGAACACTACTTTTAAAGGCGACCCAATTTGATTCATTCAAGGTTTTACTATTATATGTATTGAAAACTTAATTTAAAAAAAAACATATATGGGTTTTTAATTACTTAATGAAATTTATAGAAATAAAAATTCATGCCACCGCCTACATTTTGTAAATTCGAATTTGGTATATATATACCTTTTTTTACTGTTATGAGTCAAGTTGACTCATTAAAACAACTAGCTGTAAAATCATTTAAACTCATGAAATTTGTATCTTGCATAAAGAAATTTCTTATAAAAATCCTAAAAGAACTGACGCGTTAGCCTTCATGTTCAATCATGTCAATTTATTTAATTAGTTGCACACAAAATTTATCATTTCGATTATATAACTGAATGTTGTAGTAAGATGCAAGAACATTTGTGCTAAACTGAATTAAAAATGACTGCTGAGAATGCATTTTAAAAACTGAGATTATACGTAAAATGATATTTTCAATAAAGTTTTTTTATAAATAATGATTTATTTAAATTAGATTAAGAATTTTTTTCATAAAACCTCATTTTGACGTGCGAATCAAATCGACTCATTTCATCAAAAATAAGTAGAAAATCAAAAATGCGCGGCTTTCGATTGTGGTTGTTACGCAATTATTCGATTTTCTTACCAGTGCGATCGTTTTGTATGTGTAAAAATAATTAAAAATTAGAAGATTTTATTTAGATAAATCGTATTAGCAATGATGAAAAAATGCAATGAGAAAAACATTCTTATTATTTGGTAGCGCTTCCGATTTTTTTTTTTTTGCATACTTCTTTCGTATATAAATTATTAAACAAGGCAATTAACACTGATGTATACAGAATTCATCCCAAATAAATTAATTTAATAATTTTTATCTTAAATTTAATTTCTTAATCATCTACGTCTCTGAATATTTATACTTTTACTTGTGTATCAAAATATACTTAGTACGTGGTGTGATCTGTCTATAGCGATTCATGCATGGCACAAGAATATTGGCGACTCTATTGTCGATTTAAACTTGTGGGTAATTGTTTAATAACCATGTGAATAGAAATAAAATATTGACTAGGGTTAAAGAGAAAATAAATTTCACAAGCATGAGTATTTATTTATCATTTATATGAATATCTTTTGATTCTTGAATTTAGGAAAGTTAAATGTAAATAAAATTTTTAAAATTCTCTTTTATTCGTGTACCAAAGATAAATTTTATTTTAATTATTTTCTACATTTCAGTTCTCAATTTATAGTTCATTAATATAAATATTATGGAATCTTGAAATCAATTATTTCTCAAATTTACTGACAGGTGGCGCCATTCGTATGGAACCGAAATTTGATTATATAATTAGACAAACTGATAATTAAGCTCTGAAAAAATAAATAGTGTTTAGTCATCGATAACATACAACTCTACAAAATTTCGAAATTCCAGCGTGTTAAAAAATGAGTAAATCACAAAATTCCATCTTTACAAACATGAAATAAGTTACATAAAAGCTTTTTGAAAATATGAAAAAATATTGAAAATCACCTTTTGAACTTTAATTTGTAGTTTCTACCTTACTTTTCTTTCACAGAGGAATATTCCCCAAAAATATCATTCACTCCCAAAAATTTTAATTCAAGAATTTGACTTACGTACCAGTTTAGATAAGCTGGGCATGTTAATAAATGTTTGCATTATACGTTCACTTTTCTTTTATGATTGATACGTTGTCTAGAGCGAGCACAGTTCTTTTTTTTTTCTTTCTTCTTTTTCTTTTTTTAACTTGCATCTAATTCGTATCCTGCACAAAATGTTAATCAAAACGAGTTAACAAAATCTAGGGATGAAAAAGGGCTGAAAGCTTAAATACAGTATTTGGTTATCTGGATTAAATCCTTCCGCTAAAATTATTATAAAGAGTTCATTCACATTTGCTCGAATAAGCAAAAAAAAAAAGCAATTCAAACAAATTCACTGGGTACAACACCGAAATTAAATGCCGTGCTTTTAAATGAAAGATTGATGCACGTCATAAGCATACTACCTTCCGTGCGATAATACTATGTATTTCGCATCTATTTCGGAAGAGAATTTCACGCAAAGCAAATCCATCAATTTTTCAGAGCCTTCGAACTCCAGGAACGTATCCAAGAGAAGGGAGAAAAGGCTGGATCGATGGAGGGTGGAGGGCGAGCTGACGGGGGGAATTCACCCCTTCCCCCATCTGAATACGACGGTTCGTCCATGTTTCCAGCTCGATTGTCACACACTGCTACCGATTTTATGCCTCAACATGTTTCAGGCATTCGAGGAGCTATCGCAATAAACCGTCTCGCAAAATGAACGAAGACTGTTAAAAAATAAATACCAATTTCAGGGATGCAGATTGAATCGAGACCGAAGTCTTCAGAGGATTTCTAACTTGAGTTGGGAAATCTTCCACATCATGGAGATGACTGCAAGGTTGCAATATTTTTAGTTGAAAACAAACACAGACTCTTAAACAATGCGTAGGCATTAACTCACTTAATATTCCATTTTCAAATGTTCTAAATTGGTTAATACTAACGATAAAGCATCTTAAAAGATACATTTAAGGTAACATACCATACTATAATATTCATGCTAGATATATTTAACTTGGCTAGGCTAGGATATAATAGGATATTAGTCAAATTTGGCTAAACTGCTCCAAACGTATGGTGAAAGAGAAACTTGGCTAATTCGAAGCTGATGAAACCACAATAAAAATTCATTTCATACAAAAAATTCGTATTAAGGAAAATCGAGTCTAAAAATGAGTACATCAAGACAAACGACAATTTTTAAAATAGAAAAGACTTGTTTTTAATATTTAACAGTCTTAATAAATATATAATTAATAAAACCGCAAGCAGTTTTAATAAATAAAGTGATAATCAGAATTATCTAAAATAATAATTTCAACAAATAAGTAATTTTAATTAAACAATTTACAGCACTCTGACTATATTAACTGTACAATAAAAATTCAAATTAAGCAGTATAATTCATATTTAATGTGCTTAAAGTTTTTTTTAAAAAAGTGAGCAATTTTTATTGATTTTTTTTGTTGTTGAATACATTGTATAGCAATGAGTTAGGGGCCTTGAGTGAATTAAAGATCTTAAAAATTTATTAGCTTACGAGATTAAATTAGAAAATTCATTGAGGACGCAAGGTACTGAAGTGTTTAACTAACGAAAACATTTCAGAAATCAAAACAATTTTTAGTTTTGATTTCAAATTAACCAAAATAAATTCGAATCATGACGATATTTTAAATTTATGTTAATAGAAAATTCAAGGGACCAGAGAAAAAATTCGAATTACCAACGTTTCGAATTATTCGAATAAGCCTTATTCCACATCATGACCCGGCGCACTCGAATTTATGATACAGTAAAGTGTTGAATACGTAATTGTTAAGAAAGAGGTTCTACGACAGATATTATGAGGAAGTTAATAATGGTAATATTCATAAGAGACTGAAAGTTTTGAGAGATGATACGGAAATCATGCTGATTTTTTTAAAAATTAATATTAAAACCAGGGTTGTCGATTTTTTTTGATTTTTTTCAAAAAAATCGATTTATTTGATTTAAATCGGATTTTTTTTTATTTAAATCAAGATTTTTTGATTTTATTGATTTTTTTAAAACTATATATATATATATATATAATTAACATATGTATATTAGACAATGAGCGTTACAATCATAGAATTATATATATATAACAACATACCAGTCATTAAGCAGTACTTTCTTTAAAAAAAAATTCAAAAAATTTAATTCAAAAATGTAACAACTATTTAAAAAATATTTGTGAACTAAAATATAATAATATACTTTTGAAATATAAGACAATTTTATTAAGGAAAAAAGGAACAATATAATAAAAATTGTCATTTCTTGACTACAGTTATATTAATGTATATTAGAATATTGGAGAATTTTACACTCAGCTGTTCATTTGTTTCATTACAAACACAAGTTTTGAAGCTTTCTCTACTCCTAATCTGTTTGACCCAAAACATTAAGTAAAAAATTTTCTACATAAAATTTTTAAATTCAGGCTTCAAGGTGCATTGAGTCACCATCAGGACTACCTGTGCGCCAAATTTCATGACTGTAAGTGTGATAGATTCGTCTGGACATTGCGCACACGCTCACAAACATTGCCTTTCATAAGTATAGATCATAGTTTAAAGTACACAATGTAGATGTTTGTATATCTTTTGGAGCATTTATATGCATTACTTAATTATCTTACATTTGAACATTATTGCAATATAAAAACTTTGTTGTCCCCAATACTATTTAGTTTTCTCCAATATTAAAATGAAGCTCACTGCATTTTACTATGTTCTTTCCTTGTGAACATGATCCTTTCACAATATTTATTTTATTTTATAAAAAAAGGGAGTATCTCATACTTTGCATTTTATTGTGTTGCTCATTAGAGATTTATTTAACCCTTTGCTGCGAATTGTGTCAGTTAATGGCACACCTAATTTCACTCGCTTCTCAACCGTTAAATTCAACTATAAATGACAAATAATAGGTTTAGGATAGGGCTAATAGTAGTCCTTTTAGAATGTATATAGCAATCTTATGAAATTTTGTTTCAGAATAGGAATTATTAGAGATAAAGTTTCGGAAAATTCCTTGACTCGGAGATAAGAAATTTTTCAGTTCTGGACGTTTAACAATTTTAGCAAAGTAACTCTAAAATTTTGCTCCAATATTCTTGAAGTTTTAATTTATAATTTTCTGTAAGATTCAACAATAATTTTCGAGTGTATCAAGGTGACTGTATCTAAGGGGGTTCTCATGAGGTGGTGACCCGAAAGGGGGACGACCCTCCCCCCCCACGGAATGAAGCAAGTTTTAAAAAAAATTTTTTTTTTGTAGATTCTATGTCTAGGCAATAAACTAAACCCATTCATGATGTTTTCTCATCATATTTCAAAAAAATTATTACCTTGAGCCGCAAAGCGTTAAAATCTAATTTGCTTCCGTTCTCAAAAATAAAGATATGGAAAGTACTTTAGTTACATCAATTCAATGAAATATTTTTTTTTATGTTCTATATATTCTTTCTTTAAGTATACATTTAAAAATATTTTAAAATCACTATTTAAAGATACATAAACAATTTTATTTCATTAAAGAAGATTAACTTGATATTTAAAATAAAGTGATTTAAATCAGTGATTTTTTTTAAAAAAATCAGTTGATTTAAATCGCGATTTACATCAGTGATTTTAATCAACTGATTTAAATCACCGCAACCCTGATTAAAACGCTTAAAATTTGGTGATAAAATTCACCTAAAAAACACAATTTTCAGATTTTTACATAAGATATATTATGCTGTCAGCAAGTCATTTTAGATAAAGGAAATTTCGAATCTATGCAACAGGCTAAATTCATCCACTTTATACAAGTACCCTTTTATAAATGCCTCTTTTGACGAAAAACAGGCATTCTGATGGAAATAATATGCAAAAGTTCAAAAATCGATAGCTCATTCTAAATGTGCATTCAAATCTGTTTATGTGCGGTCTTTCTTTTTATCCGATCCCTAACTAACCCGCATAAATTTTTTTTAATGTGTTGCGAAAAATATTGTAGATCCACTTGTAAAGTTTCGAAATATATTTTTTGTGCGTTTCTTATGCGGTCCCTATCCACCGCACAAAAACAGGTTTGACTGCATACGCTACTTACAAAGTGAATCTAAATGAACTGAAAATAACACCAAGATACGACTGAATTAGAAAAATTCTTTAAATGATGTAAAGAATTATATTTTATGTTGTTTGAAGTCAATAAACAAAACCGCTGGAAAATTACGAAGTTAAATTTTTATACATTCCCCCGGTCCTGATAGGCATATTCAGTAAAATATTCTCGAAACACTAACATTTTAAACAAAAAAAAAGTTCAATTCTTCTACAATTGAAACTGACCGAGATATGAAGCTTCGAATATCACTATTTTACACCATTTCAATGGCCTCTCAAGGTAGGTCCTCCAATCAGCGGGCAGCGCTTGCTCGAAGCAGTCGTTGATTTCAACAGTTCATGATATTTATAATAATGAATTATAAATTAAAGATCAAAAAGTAGAAAATATTTAAATTAAAATTTTTTTCTAATTTTTAGAAAACCATTAAAAGTTCCTGGGGTACGCGAAATCAAAGTTGGTAATGGCGGAAACAAGAAAACGTAAGGGATTAAAAAAGTTACAGAATTTTATTTCCCCAAGTGAATACTTCCTATTTAACAACTATAACACTTGAAGAGTTGATTATTACGGAGTGTAATTTTTAGCTGTCCTTAAAATTTTATGCGAAATTGTTACAATCCTGTCTTCATTTGTTTTGATATTGAACTAATATTAGTGTAATGGAATAAATATAAAATCAAAAGTAAGTCCTGCAAATGTTTTAAATTCGAGTCATTTGACTCTTAATCTATTTTTTTATAACCTAAGCCATTAACATTATTAAAACTTCTTTGCATAGACGGATGGTTGGGGGTGGATATGATAGAAGGGGGCAAGTGAAAATTTAAAAAAAGTAACGAAGTGGTACGCGAGAAAAAAAAAAGGTTGGGAAACCTCTGTTCTATGGGATTCATTTTTCAACCACCAACTATTTTGTAAAAAATATGCGTCCACATATCCAAAGGTTCGTAAAACCCAGACTGTACAGTAAAAAGAGTGCATTCACACTAAACTTTATAATGCTAACACCGAAGGTGCCGATATCTCCCGACACTCGAGATGAAACTTCCCACTAAGAAGGTTTCTTTCACAAAATCGGACAGCTCCAATTCAAGCGTAAAAAAGCAAACAGCCTAGCTCAATTTCCATAGAGTCCTTCGAATTAGTTAATCGATGAAGAAAATTTGCCTCTACATACGGAAATTAAAGACGCAGTCTCGGATACAACAAAAATTCGATAACTCTTAATAACATTAGTTTATGCTGTGGTTAATATGATAATGGAAAGCCAAACTTCCTCAGCCACCAGTAAATGGCGATAAAGAAAAGGATAAAAAGAAAAGGAAGAAATTAGTCATTGCTTTTTTCCTCCGAACAAGCGAGGAGGATTTCTTGCAGATTACCAATTCTGAAGTAACAAAAGGGGCTTCCCTCGCAAGTCAAGTACGAGAAAATAAAATAAAAAAAACGAGACTTCCAAGAACTTTATTTAACATTACTATGCATTCTTCTGCATATTTCACAAGAATCGTTTGCTTGAATTAGTTCATGGAGTGCTTTTGTATAGGGATGGTTCTTTGTTAAGAGTTATGTAGAAATGGTGACTAAACTATTTCTTGGAATGCATCAATTTAAAAGTGAGTCGTTAGAAGGTTATGTTTGACTTTAATGTTTCCACGTCATAAAGTAGAAGCGGTATTTCGAGCATAATTCCAACTCTAAGTCCAGTTGCAAATCTAACCCTTTTAATTTCACACATTTTTTCCCCATTCTTTTATAAAACGCACTATGTTATGCGTGACGCTATCGTTTTCGAGAACATGTAATTAATATCTGTTTTCCCCTAAACGCCACATTTAACCATGCCCACTGGTGACCAAGTGGGTAAATTTAAGGCAAGTCATGGCCGAGGAATTTGAATTTGAATTGGAGAGAGAAGTTACGGGTTCTATCTTGGATGTGCTCTTACTCAGCATGACTGATGTAGCAATGAAATGTTCACTGCTGTCGGAGGCTTCCTTCCAAGTTAAACACAAATGTAGACCAGTTTCTCCTGAAAGTCCACAAGGAGGCAACCTATCCCCATGTATTAGAGCCAAGTCAGACTTTTTCCTCAGATACTACCTAGATATTCCGGGTCATTTTTACCAAACAAAGATACCACACTCCTACTTTATTATGAGTCCTTGACTCATGAGCTAAGCTAGAACAAATGGGATCAGTCACAATACAATAATAAAAGATCCATTGGCCTTCATTTTTTCCTTTTTTTAAATTTCTCCAATCGTTCCTTCTTTTTCAGAAATCCGTCATATCAAAAGCAGCCATTAAAATACTTGCATAGTAGAAAAGCTAATCTAGAAAAATGCCGACACTTTTTTATGTAACATTAATGCGAAGAAAGCTTGATTTTTCCATTGTGAACTGAAAAACGAACACTGTAAATATTTGACAAAATGTAAATCTACAAACGCTAGGAATTACATCCAAACATCTGTAATCCATTCTGATACTTTAAGCTACTTATGGTAGATGTATAAAACTATTTACAGAAAACTTAAAATATTATGTGGGCCTTCGAAAAACGGCCGTACATTCTAAAGTAATATGCCATCACTCCTTGCAAAATGGGGAGCTCTTTTGAATACCAAATGTTACTTTATATCTTACTATGTACATTCTTTATCAACCACAACTCAATGTTTATGGTAGGATTAAATTGCTATGGTATTTATTTCATCACGCAATTAGGAGAGGGAAATAGGTTTCAAATAACCCAATATTTGACCAACATTTCTTAAGAAAAATAGACACTGGATTTCTGATACTATTATAAACAAATTTCATACAGATTTTGGTAATTATTCCTGAAAAAATTGATTCATTTTCATTAGTAGATTAATTTTCATTACTAGACTAATAAACTGAAGGAAGTATACCAATTCTCATGTACGAATTCTGATGTTCTGACTGATCCTGACTTAAGAAGTTAAAAAATATATAATTTAAAAAATAAAAACGTCGAGTTGAATTTAAAATTAAAATCACTCGGGCAAAATTTTTTAGTTTTGAGTACAGCTAAAAAAAATCACTACTTAGAAAACTCTCGATAAATGAAAGAATAGAAAAGAAAAAGGAAACACTCTTAGGCACGATTCAATTTTTCATAAGGAAAAGGAATAAACCGAAAGCATTTAAACAGAATTTAATCAGAGTGGAAAATCAACGTTTATTTCCTAATTCCCATTTTTGAGGCAATTATGGAAATTTTATGGCCCGGAAACTATGAAATTCACTCGCAGATAAACTACAACTAATCAATGAAATGAAGAATGTTGAATCTCGAAACGCAAGAAATCCGTATCGAATGCTGTTAAAAGATTTCCTTTCGGAACGAAAATCGAAAACACGGAAATCTGATTTTTTAAAAAGATTTAAAACAAGATTTAAATAAATAATGAATGAACTAAAGATTTAAATCTTTAAAGTAATAAAAATGCAATATAAAAAATAGCTTTTCTTTTACAAGTTTTAATGAGTAGTAATTCACATATTCAAATCTCATAACTTTATTAAACAAGTTTTTTTAGACCATTTTACATGTTTAATTTTACCTTTTAATGATAAGCACGTTAAAATTTTAAATCTTTGCCTTAAATTTTTACCGACTATTTTAACGATTTTCACAATTCCAATAATTTGTTTGGTACAGCATAGCAAAATATAACAATGACCCTTACACCATAAACTGAAAACAAATCAACTAGATATGGCTCTTGCGCTATTAAATCATACACAATCAATCAACTGCTTGTTTAAAATAGGATTTATATACCTCCAAGCTTCTTAATTTACTAGAAGATTTGTGCCCGTCTAAGACGGGCTTTTAGCTTGCCAACAATATCTCAGATCCGATTGCAACAAATTTATTAAGGAAAGTTGTAGAAGAAAATCTCATGTAAAATAAAAAAGAAATTCTGAATTTAGCCAAAAAAAAACCCTGTCATAACTCAGGGTCCAAACAGTACCCCATGGTGTATACTAATTTGTAGACAGACAGAGTGCTTAAAAAATAAAAAAGCATGAAAAATAGAACTGATGAATCAAAATTAATTCTAGCATAACTTCTGTTTAATATTAACCGAGTTCGGCATAAAAAAAGAAAGGAAAGTTTTAAACTGTCTTAAAAAAAATCCACTGAAAATGGAGAAATAAATAAATTCTGGTATTGCTATTAAATCATCAATATCCTCGTGTGGATGAATCAGCATAAATAAAAAAAAGGAAACCGTTAAAAAAAACTGTCTGCGTCTAGTCTGTTGCGTCTGGAAAGAATTAACGATTTCGGACGGCTTTTATATTTTAGATTTTTTCAATCAAATAAATATAACAAAATGCATTTATATTTTTATCGTTGGTGTATTATGGTCCAAAAAACCAGTAGCTGCGATTGGGAGATATAAGTAGGGGGGGGGGGAAAAATTTTAATGACTACTAAAAGTACTGGGGTGTATAGAGGGAAGGTAGCAAAAATAAAAACTTAACTACAAAATGGCGAGTTTTGGATACTCTCTGTGCCAATTGGGATAGAGATGTGAAAGTTGACATATCAAATACAAATTTAATTTTTCCAGCAAAAATTGAGGGGGCGACCGCCTCCCCGGCCCCCCCCCGCAACTGCAAGCAACAGATGAAACCATATTTTCTATGCTTAACCTTATACAAACTTGAACACAGGAACTTCGCTATCTATTCCAACATATGGTAAGTCAATTCGGATTGGAGCCCAACCCTTATCAGTCCGGAGTGCCGATCCTCTATGTACGTTCGGTTAATGCTATAAAGTAATTTGTAAAATTGCTAACTAGGTAAACAAGAATTTCAGGTGGTTTAGTCATGCTATGCTAAACCTTTTACAAACTTGAACACAGGAACTTCGCTATCTATTCGAAAATAGTACGTCGATAATTCGCATTGGAGCCAGCCCCAATCAGTCCAGATTGCCGATCCTTTATGTGCATTCGGTTAATACTACAAATCAACAGAGCTCTTCAAAAGTAATTTGTAAAATTGCTAGTCTAGGAAAACAAAACTTTCGGGTGGTTTAGTCATGCTTTGATAAAAGCTTTCTCAAAGCATGACTAAGCCACCCAATTGAACGCAACTTTTTCCCCGGTTAAAAAGCCATTTATTCAATTTATCTAATCTCGAAAATGAAAAATGTATTTTAGCTTTCAAAAGTGTTCCTCTTATGCAATATCTCAAAGAAACCCGAGCTTTAAACAATGGATGAAATAATACTGTGCCAGCTACTCGTACAGTACTTATACAGTAACGTGACAGGAAGGTAGAAGTGCATCGTAATGAATAAGACAAAATGTCGAGAACTAGACCTAGTGTTATCAGTATCGACTCGAAGGTCTTGCATGGGTCCATTTCCGGAAAAATGCAGCTCTAGAGAAGGTTATTTTGGGATATCCATAACAAGATCATCTTATTAGATCATCAAAATATTTTGAAACACTTCTTGGTAAGAAATCTGGCACTATTATCAGAAATCCACGAAATGTAAACATTGCATACAATGGTAAATTGGTTTTTAAAAGAAATCTTCTTAATCATTATGTAAAACGTTTCATTTACATCAAAATATTTTTTTAAAAATAAAGATGTCTATATATAATTGATTACATATTATAACAAAAAAATGCATGTTTTCTATGTGTTCGATTTAATATGGATTTATTTCCAGTATTTAATCAAACATATGGAATTTATCACTTCAAATGTAGAGGTATTTTTAACCGATTTTTTTTAAAATCTAAAGGAATCAATGTAAAATACTAAACCAGAAGAGTTTATCATGCTAATTATTCCAATTTCAGTCATCGATTAAAATATGAATTTGTTAGATTCAATGTAAATACGCCTACATAATTTTTGAAATGTTGTTAAAAACTAAAAAAACAAGTATTTTTAATTACTTTTGTTTCAACGAAAACACAAATCATACGAACATCAGGTCACCAAATTAATAAACTATCATGATACTTAAAAGGAATTTAAAATATCTTCTATCAGTCTTGTGCCTTAAGGCAAACCGATCGTTTGCGAAAAAAAATTCCTTACGAAATAAACAAATCTAGATACCTTTAACATACCGAAATCTTTTATACATGGTCTACGATTGCGAAAAAAAAGTAAAATCTAGGATGGTATGTTTCACAACAGCAGTGAACATTGTTACATATTAAACAACTGATCATAATCACATGAAAAAGAACAGCAAATCGGGGTTTCGAAACCTACTAGCACTGCGGAAGCAGGCTCCTACAATTAAGAATGCCCTCAATCGAGTCAGTTAATCTCATTTAGCCGTGGAAACGCCTAAACACAACTTCGTTCCACTTTGAAGGTATTTTTCAAACCTTCACACAAATCCCTCCCCCACTAAACTTTGCATGATCGCACACAACTATGGTAAAACCTAAATTAAGTCCTCGAATCCCACTTTTTTGAGAGTGAATCTTATAAATCCGTAAAGGATGTCATCTGGATTGTTGGTACTTACCACCCGATATACTGTGTTTCATTTCTGCCAACAACAACTGCACGTACTCGGTTGCAACAATATTTGCTAAGGACCCACAGAAGAAAACATCCAACACGTCCTGAAGCTTACGTCGTTGTCACCCTTCTGACAGTTTACAGAAACCAACCAGCTGATCAAGTCCACTACGTCACAGATCACGTGATGCAAGACTCTCCCTCGTCGTTTCACCAATCGAATGCAGTAGTGCGATAGTAGTTTCTCGGCACAGCTGATACGAACAGAGGTGTGCTCGTTTTGGAAAGCTGGTTTTCTTTTTCTAACCAGGCTACAGAAGTAATGAACTTGGAGCTGCAGCAAATCGGAAGATAATTTTCGAGCTGTTTATTATCTTATTTTCCCAAAGTGGAAAGACAGAGAATTAGTTGGCTCAAATAAAAAAGATATTTTTCAAGGCAAAATGGGTTTTAGTTTAGTTACACAAACGTCCCGTTTTTCAGAAACAACACGAAGGCTATTTTGGGATGGAACTCGTCATAATGAACCGTGGTAAGATGACGACACATGAGCCAACACCACTTCCCTACAATTCTCAGCAGTACATGATACTTCAATGCATGCAAAAGTGGGTTATAAAGTTAAAAGAAAAGAATAAAATAAGTAATCTTTTGCTGAGTTATGTACTAGTATACATGGAATTAAACTTCCCAATAACTAAAATAATCATCAGAAAGGAAATTTCTAAGGAGAAATTACACTTCAAATAGATTTCAGACTACAATTTAATCCCAATAGAAGTAAAATTTAAATCCGTTAACGTGAATTCAGAGTCCAGTTCTTTCAAATAATAAATTAAAGTTAATGAACATGAATTGACTCAGCAGCTTGAAGAAGGGGACGAATCCAAAAATTTTCACGGGGAAATAGAAAACAACCTTCCTATTGTTCTTATCTGTATTTCTTTTTAAACCAAACTTTTACATGAGATTACATCAGTGGTTCACCTTGTGATTTTCGTTCCTTTTTTTACAACTAACAATGAGTGTTTATATGATAAAACACGCTTTGTACGTTTCGATGTGTTCGAGCTCGTTCCCTTCTTGAAACTGCTTATTCAATTCAATTATTTGCTCAGTTTTTTTTTTTTTTTTTGCGTGAAATATAGGTTTAATGAAAGAATGTTCTATCTGCAAAAAAGTGACATTCTTTACTTGAAATATGAAGTTAGTCCTTTTCAACTATTTCCTTATAAAAAACTTTTTTTCTGAAAGGAACGTTTTTATATACTAATACTTCTTTCAGGAACAAAGTAGTAGTAGTAGTTCGGAATATGTCAGGACTGTTCAAGCTGAACTGTTTAAAAGTTGTTCTTGATCGACGGTAATTATGTTTTCAGTAGAATATGTTACTCAATGACTGCTTAAAAAGATAATTAAAACTTTATGCATTACATGAGCAGTCCAACGGTTCATTTGTAAAATTACTGCCAAGGGTTTCAGAATTAATAATAAATGATTATCTTAGAAAAAATATAAAATAAAATTTATTGGAAAACTGCACACTTTTAACGATAAACAATACTAATATTATTTAAAGAGCATTACCATGTAATACATATCCTGTTAAAGAATAAGAAAAAAAATTATTATGATAAAGTTATTTGTTTTTTTCAGATATTAATATTTTAGAAACATATCGCGCATTTTGTTGCAGTTGGATTTGTTTCTAATATACTCCTCAGACCAAAACGGTAAATTTTTATTTTCATAGAACTTGACTAATTCGAATTGTTGTTTTCTCTTTTTTGGGCCCATTTTTTCTTTATTTTGGGAAATTTTTTATAGTGGTACCATCAGTTCAGAATTAGTCAAGTTCCACTATATCAAGGATAAAAAAACACCAAATCTAACGACGTACAATATTTTATAATATGAATGTCACTGTCTAAAATTTGCTCTCTTTGCTATAATGATACAAAAATATATATATAATTTGTTTTTCTCCTTTCAAAATACAACTTTTTGCTGTTATTCAGCTCAAAGAAAAATTAATGAAGTAATAATCATACCTCTCAGTTCATGCAGTCAATTAAGGAACTTGATCTTCACCAGGCGCAGTGTCTCGATGTAGTGGAGTCAATTTACATGACGTGACAGTCACATGACAAATGACACTACACATGTCATCTAACTTCTAACTGAGAACTGTCTTATGCTGCGCAGTGACATCACATCCTTTTTCCTCCTGCAAATGGATTCCAAAATTAAATTCACGCGGCGCATTTGATATGTAACAAAATCTCGAACTTACGGAATTGATGCTATTCCTTAAGTTCGAGATTTTGTGGCATTTCGTTGCACAAAAAGGTGTTGCTTTTTTTCGGGGGGTTGCGGAGTGGCTTCAAGAGATTAAGGTCACGAGTTCGAGACTCGATTCCACAGAAGAATCGTCGTGTATATGAGCCTGATGCACGTTAAATCCAAATTAAATGTCCTCCCACTGGTGTGGTGCGGAAGCTTGGAGAGGGAGTACCGGCTCTGGTATCGTCCTCGTCATCTGACCACGGTTCAAAATTAGGAGGTCCGTCCCAAAATATCCCTCGTGTCACTTCAAAAAGAGTGGCGTTATTTATATTAAATCAAAACTAAAAACGTTCAAAACTTTTAGAGATAAAAGGAAGCTCCGTGGCGAATTCTTTTCAACGCTATTATATAGCTTAATTTTCTACGTTAAAGAAAAAACTTAACTTGAAATATGGAAGCTAAACAGAGTTTTAACTCAAATTTTGACTTCTGATGTTTGGTTTATGCCTGAATAAACAGTCAAAGCTGAGAAAAGTAATTTAGAGTGCATTAAATATAAAATGAAACTTTTCAGGAACTGGGAGCAATGTTATTTCATACCCGATATAAAATACCTATCAATACTTTGATAATAAACAAACTCAGTTCTGACATCCAGAACTAAAGTATAAAACAGAACTGTTTTCCCAGCGAAACATGAGCGCGTGCACAGCTCTAAAGAAAAGAAAGCTTGCATAGAAAGCATGCACACAGTTCTTTCAAAAAGAAAACGATTGTACGTTTTTCCTATTTTCACTCAAAAACGAGTTTCGTGGAAATAAATTTTATATATTACATAGTTTAATGCGCATATTTAAATGCAGCTTCTACTCAAAATTTATCGAACCGGTAATTTATTAGGAGACATACGATTGAAATAAGTTCATACAATTGTTTTTCTGAGAAGAATGTTCCATTTTTCCGTAGAATTAAAACTGCGCAGCAAGCCCACAGTTATTACATACTCGAAAAATTTTATTTGAGGATGTACTTGGAAAATAGTCCGAAGTCTTTTTTACTATTTTTTCCCCTGAGATTATTATCTGAGATTTGCCAACATACGCAAGTGCAACTTAGGTGCATTTTTTCCACTGCATAAGGAAATTTTTATTCCCAATAAAAATATGTCTCGTCTGGGGAAAATAATGTCTCACAAAACAAAGAAAAAGGGGAAATTTTGGAAACTGTTTGCTATATAGTTTGGTTCTGTTTAATGTACTTCCGGCCTTCAAACTGATAACGTTTTAATAAAAGTTTTAGCTAGTTTAGTTTAGTTACATAAGATTTCGTTTTGAAGCAGCAAGAGGGCTACTTTTTAAAGGACGTTGAAATAAATTTTGAGACTAGATTGGAAAATTGCCTAGAATTTCTTAACATTTTTGTAGCAAGTATGTTCAAGTAGAGCATTTTCCATTTTTTTCAACGCGAAATGATGTCATGACCTCGAAACTGGAAAGAGATTCTTAAACAAATGAATCATTAATCAATGATAAATGAAAGGAAATTCGATTTAAAAGAGTTATTCGGCTAATTTTAATAACATGTTTCAAGTCAAAATGACTTTTCACCTGTTCTAGATTTTT
>BGPR01001214.1:135588-167280 GCA_013235015.1 Araneus ventricosus | reverse complement strand
GTTTTTAATGCGAATTCGTCGGCAATTCGAATTTTTTTCTCTGGTCCCTCGAATTTCGAATTAACATAATGTTAAAATATCGTTCTATAATTCGAATTTATTTAGGACTAGCAGTACGCGCACGGCGTTGCCCGTGGAATCAGGACTTCAACAAAATGAAAAAAAACAAAAAAAAAAGGCCACAATGACATGAAAAAGTTTTGAAAACAAAATCAAAACAAAAGATACACATTATTGATTTTCCCGCTTATTATTTTTTTTTCACGATAAACAATAATAAAAAATTGCAGCGTGAAAATTATTATACTGCAAGCTAAGTATGCGAGATGAATAAATACATTAAGATACTGCCGAAAATAATAATCAGTCATTCAATTCAAGGTTATGACGTCAGCTCCCCTTCAACCAATCACATAGCCATCTGCGTTCCGAAGTGCCGTGCCGCGCGAGGAACTCTCTCAATAAAAATAACTCTCAACTGCCCAGAAAAAAACTAATTTAAAAAAAAACTTGAAAAGATATTTTAACCGTTGTTGTTTTAAATCCGACACAACCGTTCTACTTATAAGCTGAAAAAAATTGAAAATAATAGTGTTATTAGAAAGTCGGATGCAACAAATTTAAAAACAAAACTAACTTTCCGATGGTCTATCTATTTTTGTCGTACAATTATTGGAAACCATTCTATTGAGAAATTAGTGCGAAAATTCAACCAAAACAACACAAAATATTAAATAAAATAATTTCTAGATTAAAATTTAAAATTTCGGCTTCGAGGTGCATTCAGTCACCATTACGACTATCTGTGTGCCAAATTTCATGGCTGTAAGTGCGATAGATTCGTCTGGACATCGCAGACAAACACACACACACGCACACAAACATTGCCTTTTATAAGTATAGATAACTCAAATTCAAGATTTAAAAATTGCTTGTCTTTCTGAAGTGTTTTTCTTAGTTGCGCCCATACCTTGTATTCTTTGTCATCGTAGGTGAATAATTTTTAAGGCCATTCATTCACTCGGAATTGACTGCTGTACTACGTATCCAATAAAAAAGATCAAAATTTCTCAATCCTTTTTAAAATTTTGAACACATTTTATGTTAATTATACTGTTTATTTTCCAAGTTTTATCGTCCAGTTGTTGTAAACAAAGTCTTGCATATTCTTTGCTTATTAAAATTACTTACTTATATAATAAAATAATTTTTAAAAGTATAAAAAAATTTAACTATGATTATTATAACTTTATTTATTAAAATTACTTACTCTATATTTATTAATTATATATATTCTTATTAAAAGAATTAAATATCAACAATAAATCTTTGCTGCCATTTTTAGTTTAAAAGTTGTCGCTTCCTCTTTCTGTACTCGTGTTTAGACTCGGATTTCTTTATTCGAATTTTTTGAAAAATCAAAGTTTCCTTGTGGACCCGTCAACTTCGAATGAGCCAAGCAATTGTCCTTTTTTGAAAGAAAACCCTTATCTGTGCGCACTGAGCTATAATTAAATAACCAGTCGTAACCATTTCATGGCAGTCGGACATTTGATTCCCGAGCCAAAGGAAGTGCATTTAATCTGGGCGTCTCTGAAAATGCGGCGATCGTATGCATGGAGTAGGAGAAACCTGTGAAACACGATAAATCAAATGCCGCAATGCGATTTCCCGTCGGCAGAACTGGAGGCCGTCCGGGCCTGTGCATTTTCACTCTTGTCGCACGCTCAGAAAAGGACGTCTTTTAAAAGCAGTGGTTCAACTGTTCATTTTTTATTAGTTAGAATTTCAAATGATTAGTTAGAATTTAGTTAGAATTTCACATGATTAGTTAGAATTTAGTTAGAATTGCACGTGATTAGTTAGAATTTAGTTAGAATTTCACATGATTAGTTAGAATTTAGTTAGAATTTCACATGATTAGTTAGAATTGCACGTGATTAGTTAGAATTTCACATGATTAGTTATAATTTATTTAGAATTGCACGTGATTAGTTAGAATTTTACATGATCAGTTAGAATCGTTATTTTCACAATTTGGGGAGACATTTTTTTGCTAGCATTTTAGAATAACAGTTCATCCATTATAGGTCGCGGCCCAATTTGGGATCGTATCAGAGGTAAAAATGCAGCATTTTCACACTTGCCACGCGCTTAGAAAAGAATGTTATCAGACGAGATTCGTCACTTAAGAGGAGTGGCTGAACTCGTCAAGACGAACGCACTTTCAAATTAAAAAATATTTGAGAGTTGTAGATGATTAGTAATGATTATTTTTTTACAATTTTAATTAACATTTTTTTATTTTTGCCAGCATTTTGGAAATATGTAATTGATTAGTCCATCAATTATAGGTCGCGACCCCATTTCAAAGATATCGAAGGTAGTAGCGTAGCATTTTCAAGGCTGTCACACGCTTAGCAAAGAATATACCAGATGAAATTCGTCATTTATTCTTAAAAAAATAGTGGCTTACATCCTCAAGACAAACGCACTTTCAAGTTCTGAGAAAAACGGCACTAATCAAATATAATAATTTTTATAATACGACGTTTTTTCATAGCATTTTAAATTCAGGTTTGCACTGAGTTTCATTCGCATTGAGTAGTACTACGCATCTTTTCATGTATTGCTTAATAGTTAACACAGAAAGAGTGCTTAATAGTTAACACAGAAAGAGCGTTAGAATTTTAATGAATTGGCATCAGAGTAAATTAGAATTCCAATTGTTCCAGGAAACGTGGGAATTCTTTGCGCTGTTTTCAGTTTTTTCAGTGTAACTGTATAATCGTTTCACAATACTTCCCAGAGATCAACGTTAATTGCACTATTGTTCAGCTTAGATCAGTGAAGAGATATTTTTTCCCTCAAAGTTCTTGTGAAAAGTAGATGAAAACATAATAATGAAACATCGATTGATTAAGATAATGAAATATCCTGAAACTTAACAATTACTAAATAACTTCGAGTAGTTGTGAAATTTCCGTTCGTAGCTGAAACAGAAAGAAAAATATTTTCCGGTTTCTCTTTTTTCCTTTTTTATTTTTCCTTTCTTTTGTACGAAGTATAACAAAGAGAAAGTGTTGCAATCTTCAAAAAATGCCACCTTTGGCATTTTGATGGATCTCTAAGTTTTATACCTCCTGAATCCGAAAGAAACCATTTATGGAATCACAAATTGAAAATGCAAGCAGCTAGGTGGAAGAAATTTGGTATGTGGTCTTCACACCAATACTGCAGATATCTTTGGAAGGAATCCGTCTACGCAGTGGCGGCTCGTCCATAAGAGCTGCAGTCCCCCCTGAAATTATTTTAAAAGATTATATTTTCGTTTTTATTCTAATTGGCTTACTTTTCCACTTTGAGAATTCAGTGATAAGCGAAAATGGCAAAAAAAGTAATAAAAGATGTAAAAGGAAGACGGAAAATCAATCAAGAATTAAGAGAGAGACAGACCCGAGCTGCATCAAGTTTTGCCCCTCCTCAGGATCCGAAATGAACGCAATGATCAACGCGAAGCAGGAGAAAAGCAACCATTTCTCCACTTAAAATTGCATTCATTTGAGCTGCATTTTTCCCAGCTCACGATTGGCGCGACTTCCTCGTTTGACTTTTTTTCGCTTTTTCTCAGTAGTTAAGTAGTTTTTTATATCCAATTCTGGAGGAGTTTTTATTTTTTTCTTGTTTATGTTTTTTCGAATGCTGATTACGAAACTGAGGTTTGCCACCAATAATTTTTTTTAGAATTTTAGTTATAGCCAAAAAAAAAAACATGAAAAATCATTTTCCCCCAGTTTTTTTGCTTATAACTCAAAAACTATCCATTTTTACTATATCATCATTACACATCAAAGTAATCAGCACAAAATCTCCTACAACTTAGGTCTATACAACTTTTACAGCACTGCTTCTTTCTGAGCTGACGAGTCGCCACTGCGTCTACGGGAAGTCTGTTTACCCGTCAGTGTGCAAAAATAATATTCAATAAGTAGAAGATTTGTGCCGGTCTAAGACGGGCTTTTAGCTCGCCAACAATATCTCAGATCTGATTGTCATAAATTTACTAACGAAAGTTGTAGTAGGAAATCTCATGCACATTGGCAGAGTGCTTAAGAAATGAAAAAGGGATAAAACACAGAACTGATGAATCAATTGACACTAGCTTTCGTTTTGTTCATAACTTTATTTTTAACAATTACTTTCGTTTTGTCCTAGTAAAAAGAATCCAAAATCTACTAATAGAAAAAAAAATGCATTACCAAATACAAGAGGGAAAAAATGCTTAATCGATTGATGAAAATTTTGAAGTAAAGGGAGACTTTCAGTATAAGAGCGGTTAAGGATAAAATATTAAATGCAAAATATACAAATATTCAATTCCGAAATTAAGTACGAAAAAGAAAGAAACTTCTTAACGAAAACGAAAGTAAAGATCTCCGAGAAGTGTACAAATAAATTAATTCTAGTATAACTTCTATTTGATATTAACGGAGTTTCGCGGCGATTAGCCAATATAAAATTAAAAAAAAAGAAAAGAAACCGCTAAACTCAGCTAAAAAAACCTGTCATAACTCCTATCTGATATTAAATCACCACAATCAAAACAGTATCCCGTGTGTAGTGAATGCTAATTTGTAGACAGACAGTCTGAATCTGTTTGGCACGTAGCCAAAGCACGTGACCGTCACCGATTTCGAAGTGTAATTATATTATAGATAATTCAAAAACGCAACGAGCTTGAGGGATGAAATGTGGCATATAGTTTGATCAATAGACTTATAGATCAGTGCCAGATTTTGGATAAAGTCCTCCAAAGAGTTAACCGGTCTGCAATCGCGTATATTAGTGATAACTCAAAAAGTAACACGCTACGTAAATGAAATTCGGTATACGGTCTTGAGGCCAAAATTGTAGATCTGTATCAAATTTAGGACGCAATCGGTCAAAAGGAAGAGGTACAAAATGCATACTCCATTCTCCTCACTATGCTACGAAACTTAACACAAAACGCGCCATATTGTGCAAGTACATGAGAAAGTCAAGGGTAGAATACCCAGAAAGAAGGAGGATGTAACATCTCTCTATATATAATCCTAAGGTACGTGGTGCAAAAAAGAGGTTAATTTCTCTTTTGCTGATAGCAACGATCGGTTTGTTTACAAAACAAAACTGGTAGCCTCCTCTTTGTTAGGCATAACCTCATTTGCATAGCCTGCTACTTTATTCGTTCAGGTGCAAAAAAACTTTTTCTCGAAAAAGATGAGTTAAAGACGTAGAGTTCACAATTATTCAAAAGAGATCAGTTAGAAATAAAGCTGATGGGTGTAGGCGATCCAGAGAACGTTCAGATCAACGTCAAAATAGTTTAAGTCAGCGAAGGGAAAATCGGGATTAATTCACAAATTGAGGTGAACATCATGCAACTTAATATAGTGAATAGTGCGTATTGGGTACTTTTCCGTTATACGCACACCGCTTAGCGACTTTTTTGTCTTGGCGAATTTTCGTGGAGACCTGAAACGCCAGCTTGGCTCAACTTTTTTCTTACCGATAGCTGATGCGCGCTGTATTTATGGCGAGCTGAAGCGTCATGAGCCAGAATGCGCCAGTTTGGTTGAAAATTCATGGTGTGCATATAATGGAAGCGCAGATGCTCTGCGGGAGACCAGCTAGTACATTTTCTGTCTTTCTCTCAAAACCTTATGAATTTTAATTTGATATTCAACACTCAAATGAGTTACAAAAACAGATAACATAATAAGCCATATAATTTTTTTAAATTGTTAGAATTTAGGAAATATGTTTTAACATTAAGTGACCAAATTTCCCGGTTAGCCGTTGAAGTCGCGATTGACTCTTCGTCCCGAATTGTCCTGTTCTTTTTTTACTTAATAATAAATGGTTCATAATATAAAAAATATTAACTAGATTTTCATTTAGTTACCCTCTAAAGAATTACCCATCCGAGCTCTTACTGGACACAGAATACAGCGGTGTAGCTGAAAGGGGGAGGGGAGGGCGGCACTTCTAAAAGAGACGTAAAATCAGACCATGCAGAAAAAAATTACAACTAAGAAGAGCGGCACTAGTTGTTTACTTTCCGAAAGAGAAATTATTACTTCACCCAGTGGTTCCAGAAATCAGTTTAAGATTTAAACAATTACATGTTTTCGCTGAGAAATATGCATTTCTTACCCCATCCAGTTTGTTGAATGAGCAATTTGAGTGTCGATTATACAGTATGCCCGATAAAGTCCGTTGTCACCCCAATAATTTCTGAACGGCAAGAGCTATAGTCATAAAAGTGGGTCTAGGTGTAGTAAAGTTGCTATGCGCTACGCAAGAAAACCTCTTACAGCGCCACCTGGCGGCAACATTCGGAGTTAGCGTTCTTATCTGAAAAACGATACGATATACGGGAAAAAAGTCAATTACAAAGTTGTTCAGCATAATCGATTTAGTAAGAGACGACACCTTCCGTACAGTAATGTTAAAAATAGAAGGCGTTAAATGCATATTTGTTTGGTTCGCAACTCCCAAAATTGTAACGCGACACAACGCGGAAGAAAAGAGAAAACGTCACACTCCAGAACCCCTTATCGTGGCACAGTGTTAGCGTGCGTGATTACAATACGAGAGGACCCCGGTCAAGTGTCCAACAGAACATTCGGGACACATTCCAGGAACAAGTCATCGGGTATGGTGGTTGCGTAGAATGGCCTCCACGTTCACCTGACCTGAACCCATTGGACTTTTTTTCTGTGGGGATACATCAAACAGCGAGTGTACGCAACCCCTCCACCAACATTGCAGGAATTTCGAAACCGTATTACGGATGCTTGTGCCAGCGTGTCACTTGCCATGTTGTACAATGTGCCGCGGGAAGTGCAGTCCCGTGTCTAGATGTATATTGTTGCTGAAGGACACAATTTTGAGCACGACTGATAGATGAGCCTCATTTTCGGCAAGTGCAGTTTTCTTCGACGCGATCAAACAAATGTGCTTTTTGTGCTTTTCAATGTATCATTTTTGTGCGCAAGATGTTTTTTTGTAATAAATCGATGATGCTGAAAAACTTTGTAATTGACTTTTTTCCCGTATTTCGTACCGTTTTTGAGATAAGAAAGCTAACTCTGAATTTTGCAGCCAGATGGAGCTGTAAGCGGTTTCCTTGAGTAGCGCATGGCACCTTTACCCACTTTTATGACTATAGCTCTTGCCGTTCAGAAATTATTGGGATGACTACGGACTTTAGCGGACACACTGTATAATAACAGTGAAGAAAATCAATTTCATATCGAAAGAAAAGCACTTCAAATTTTATTTCTGTTGCCACTAGTGAAGAGCCAACGGAAACTTAGAAAGAAGGCTACCTTGAACTACTGTATCTGATTCAAAATTATAGGTTTAAAAAAACTCCATTCCTAATATTGTCGTTATTGTAACAATTGCTGTGAATGTTGCAAGTTGTAGGAGGAATATTACAAAACATTGAAAAGTATCCGAGATCACCGATGAACAACATGCTATTAAGGAATCTTTCAATAATATCCATTGAACCTAAATTAACTCGTAAAGTAGATTAATGCTATCTATGCTTTTACTAGTAAAAAATGCAAGAAAAGTTAGATTGTAATTTTGTATTTTACGTTACAAATAAATGTTTTTCCTTAAATTTATTTTTAATTTTGAGATTTATGCGCTTTTTTGTAAATTGTAAAGGAAGAGCGGCATGTTTCAAGTTCGCCATTGCCAGTATATGGAACCCCTAATTATGATCAATGTGGATGAACCAACCTAAAGGAGAAATAAAACAAAATATATTATTTGTGGTTTTTTTTTTTTTGTCTTTTCCTGCTCATTTTTACTTTCTCATATACGAAGTATACAAAGAGAAAATATTGTAATCGTCAAAAAATTCTAACTCGAGATTTTGACGATCTCCACGTTTTAGACCTCCCTGAATCCGAAAAACAAAAATTTGTAATTATGTATGTCTGTCTATGAACACGATAACTCGAAAATTATTAGAGCTGAGGGGGTGAAATTCGGTATGTGATCTTGTCACATAATTTGTACGTTTCTTGTATAAATTTTGTCGATAATTTGTACAAATTTTGGACAAAATCCGTCCAAGGGAAATCTGTCTGTCGGTCTGTCCACTTTCATGTGAACACTATAACTCAAAAACTTGAATATCTAGATGGATAAAATATGGTACACAGTTTTATCATCATGAATGTAGGTCCGTATAAATGTTTGAGCCAAATCCTTCAAAGGGTGGACTATCTGTCGGTCTGTGTAATAGCAAACTATAATAACAAACTTGTGAACACAATAACTCTTTAAGATAATGACTTAGATATATGAAATTTGGTATCTGGCCTTCTAACCTTAATTGTAGAAATGTGTCCAATTTTCGTTTCAATCCGTTAAAAAAAAGGGTGTTCAAATTGCATATTTGATTCAAAATGCACATTGCGACTGTGTGTTGGTGAGCGTTTCGCTTATTTTGCTCAAGTTAGAATGGTTGGCTTTTGACCTTGGCAGTCTACGAAGGATATTGTAGCGAGCCGCAAACACGCGCTTCGGAAATTATGGCAACCCCCTAAAACGAAACTTCGTTCCGACATTCTCTAGATGGATGCCTGTGATTAACCAGAGGTATGGTGGAATCTTCTGTGGTAGAAAGATTCCGTACTCAGAAACGTTAAATAAAGTTGTGGTACCTCAGCGCTCGTAAAAATTGCGAACATACGCAATTGTTTTGCAAAATATCAAGTTTTTGGGAATTCATAAATTTTATATGTTTGATTGTAAATCACCACTCATAATTTTTGTCTCAAAATAACCAGGCCTTGGGTAAATACGCCAAAAATATTAACCAACCCACTGGGTGTTTACCCACCCCACATTACTGGTCGTATAAGTTTCGGGGAGACCACTCCCGCTGGTTTTAAATGTATTTACCACTTTTCCATCACATGACTCGTATTTGAAACTTTAGATTTTATATCATTGTAAACGATTTATCTTTTGCTTTTAATTTGTTAAACGTGTTTCAGTTTTACCATTAGACTGCTGCAGTTTAGCCAAATTTGGCTCTTGCGCCATTAAATCTCAATCACTCACTCACTCGCTGGGCTTTGTAAAATTCCGAAGAAACATTGAAATTCACAAAATCTAACCCCTTAATTTAATACCAAGAAGCCACGGTTAAAACTTTTCAGCAAAATGTCAGTAAACACAATAACTCACAGAGTGTTCTAGCTCTGGACTCTATTAATTTTTTATTGAGCTCTTTTTATATACTTTTATTTAACTTGATTTGCTTCACCTTTTTAAAGATGGAATTTCGCAGGCGATTCTATACTCACTTGTGTAAGGGTTTTGAAATACAATTATGTATTCTTGATAACCACGTAATATTTTAATATTTTCAGAACCTAATTATGAGTTGATTCATTTAATTAAATTTTGATTTCGTACTAGTGGCGTCACCTGGTATTGGATTTGAGAAAGAAATTTATTTCATGATTCCAGAATGTTTATAATAATTAACTATAACTCAAAGACTGAAAAGTAGAAAATAAGCAAATAAAAAAATTCGCCATTTTACCGCACTAATAAAAGTGGGTTTTTAAAACTCTTTTTTTTAAATTTATTTATTTATTTTATGCATGCATCTCTTCTATTTTATCAGTATATTCTTGCCAGAAAAGATGAGTCATTGATTCCTGCTCACTTTCTTCAAGTCGCTTGTCTTTTTTTTTGTGTCCTTGAATGACTGACTAATCACTAACCCCATTTGGATTTTTATATTTTTTTCCCTCGTTATCTGTCAGCATTTTTTTTGGGCACTCTTGGATGAAATGCAAAACTATATGTGTTGGGTTTTGTTTAAGTGGATTAACCCGCACAATCCCGACGTTTGACTGTTTAAAGACTTAAATTTTCCGGATTTGTATAGAAAAAAAACTGTCGTGATTATCCATTACAAGCAGGATTATGTAAAAGACGATCAAATATTCTTATTTTTCGTATAGTTCTAACAAACTTAAAAAAAGGAAATAATATTAGAGTAATTCCAGTTATTCGAATTAAACGGGGATCGGGCCGATTCGGTTATGCGGAAATTCGAATAATAAGATAAAACTGAGAAATTCAGTAAAAAAAGCGTCAAACATAGGAAAAAAGACTTATTTTAATTCATGAAATATAAGATAACAAACATAAGGTACCGAAACCACATATTTAATTATGTCTGGGAGTTTGAAAAACTATAAAATACAAAAATATGCAACATTACAAATTCGGATAATTGGAGATTCGTATAATCGAGTTCGGATAATTGAAGTTCCACTGCATATGCAATTTAATGACCGAAATACCGAGTGAATCGTAATTACTTTGGAGAACTTTCACTGAAAGGAAAGAATACAATAATAATTTATTTTTAAAAAAAAGCTTATTTAAAATGTCAGACATCACACAAAACGGAAAGTTAAGCAAATAACTTTATTCAGCGAAATTTAAGAATAAACGCATACATAACGCAGTGTCATGGCGGGTGTTCCTGTCTCATTATAAATTATCCAGTTTCCACTTCGGTGAAGTATCGATTGCAACAGTTTTGAAAACACTACCATACGGATTTCTTACATTTTATGAAAAGTGATCTCATTCATGTTGAGAAGTTTCGTCATCGGTGGCCATCATTTGTCATGCCAACTAATGGACACATTTTGATGCGTATGTAGAAACACTAATGGACGCATTTTTATGCGTATGTAGAAACACTAATGGGCACATTTTGATGCGTATGTTGAAACATTTCGGAGCGCCTGTTTTATTGAACAACTTTCGTGATACATTTCGCACAGCAGTTCGTGTATTACTTCCAGCCATGCAATACAGGACGTCTATGTCTTGCATGTCAGGTTTCGTAAAATAATACATGTTTTAAATGCTTTCATTATAAAAACCATTATAAAGTCGATGTTGTCCATTCCCAGCACTAATAAATAATCTGACTGTCATTTTCGGGAAATATTTTAGATCTTCCTTCCCAATACAGGGGAGAAACTTTAACTTTAAGGGGTGGTAAAGAACACAACAACAAACAATTTTTATAAAGAAATGTATGATGCAAGTGACGCACTGAGGCACTAATACAAGAAATAAACATGAAAGGATCCCATTACAGCATTGACATTTCTGGATGCCATTTCTTCCCTCGATCTTCTCGTATACTTATACAATATGGCACGTTCTGTGTTTAGCTTTGTAAAGCTGGGCATTCACGAGAAGGCTAGCTATGCCATTTGTCCGAAGTCTGTTTTTTTTCCCTACCCATTTCAGTCTAAAATTTAGGCAAAGCATTCACGGATGTTCCAAAATTTGTTTTGAGACAAGGTTCAAAGTCGCAGAATTCCTGCCACCCAGACTCCTCTTCCCCCACGCGGGGATTTCGAGTTTCATTTCGAGCCTCGACGCGAAGTGCCAGAGTAGGCAGATCCTTTGTTTTGCAGCTACCCTCGCATCGAGGTCTCAAATTGGAATCGGCCGATTGAGTTTTGGACTTTAAGTTTTTTTGTATTCCATCATTTCGAATCATTTCCTCCAAATTTGACAGGTTTTCGACCTTGACGATAGGTTCCCGTGTTACAAAAATTCCATTTTGGAATAGCGGTGAATGGCCTGCTTAATAAAATGAAGAGAGTCGAGTATTTATTTTGAACATCTTATCTTTGACCGGTTGGATCCAAAATTTAATACAGATTTACAGTTTTGGTGTCAAGACGACACACCAAATATCATTTATTTAGCTCGTTTTTGAGTTATCATGTTCACATGCAAGCGGACAGACAGACAGTATACCGTTTTACGGATTTAGGCCGGCATTAGATGCATGTCTAAAATTTTTGCGTCAAGATCATATACTAAAATGCATTCATCTAGCTTGTTGCGTTTTTGAGTTATCGCGCTCACATACACACCGATTGACACACCGGCAGGTAGTCTACCCGTATATGGATTAAAACCAAAATTTGAAACAGATATACATTTGTGGTGATAAATCCATATGACAAATTTCATTTATCTGGCTCTTTGAGTGTTTGAGTTATTGTGTTTACACGCACACGGACGCGAAAACAGACTTCTTTTCAACGCTTTTTGTGTAAAATTTGACACTCATCTGCAATTTTGATGTTAAAACAACATACCAAATTGAATTCGTATTAGCTGGTTCCGTTTTACAGTTGTGGTATTCACAGACAGACAGACTGATATAATTCTCAAAATGGTTTCTTCCAGACTCACGGGTGGCCGCGATGGCCTAGTGGTAAGGTGTCGGCCTCGAAGCCGAAGGGCTTCCAGGTTCGAAACCCGGTTCCAGTGAAGCAAGTGCCATATCAAAAATTCATGAAATGCGTCTTGAAGTTCGATCCACTACTATTAAGGTACTGTCAGCAGTTAAAACACTTTTCAATCCTTCAGTCATCACAATACTGCAAGAATACTGATGTGAGATGCAGGCGATTGCATTTGTTTGAAATAGCATTTTAAAAGTTGAAAAGAAATACACCTATCCTGTTGACAAAAAGCCACGAAATAAGATACGCTTTCGATACTGATAAGGCATTTCTCCTCAAATCTACTTTTGCTATGATCGTCGTCTGACTTCGGCTTCACTTTACCGTGTCTATCAATTTTATACCATCTGGAGACCAAACAACAATTTGAATTTTCTTATATATAAAAATCAACCTTTTATATCTTCGTTTTCAATTCCACATCCGCTGATCAAAAACACATTTCGTCTCTATTTCTGAACCAGAAAATCTCATAAAAATACTTTACCCCCGACTTGGCTTCTTTCAGAGAAATTCAAGAAAAAGACGATTGAGAAAGATTCGGTTATCTTTCCTGGATCGCAGGAAATGTATAGGATTCTATGACAGTTCTTTTCGGAACATACGTCTGCCGCATTTTCGATCAAATACTGTCCCACTTACACAAAGCAGACAAAGGCAATGAAACAGACGAACTCAATCAATGGAAAAGTTCCGAAAGTATAGTCACGAACAGACTTCATTTTTTAAAATACAGTAAAGCGTCGTTTATACGTTTCTCATTTATACGTTGTTTCATCATAGTCCCGACTCATTCGTATTCATTGTAATGATAAAGCACTTCGCTCATACGACGCAAAACTTCGATTATACGCCGTTTTCCCCGTTCTAAAATATGAAAAATTCCTCCTTTCTGATACGTGAACTGTGATAAAGATATCATTTTTATTTATTTATTTATTTATAAAGAAAAGCACACTACAGAGAAAACTCCATTTACAGAGTGCTGACAAACACACAAAGAACAAAAGTCACAATGAGTAAATAAAAATATATATATATGTATGCTTTAGAAAGCAAAAAGTAGACCACATAGAATACATAAAATCATAAAACTTATGCAAACGTATATATAATAAAAAACGAAAACACATAATCACAAAACTTTAAGACACACTATGACACCAAAAGCCGTATTTTTTTTATAAAAAATTTAAAGTAAAACACGCAAACACCGAGTCTAATAAAAAACACACCAGGAGTTTAAAAGTTTAAAAACTTAAATACACACTTGAGATTTTAAAAAATGCAACACTTAAGATAAAAATAAATCAAACACGGCGCCAAAAAACTGGTCGAATACATAAGAACACGGAAAATCAAATAGCATAAAAATCTAAAATGTTGTAGAAAGGCAAAATAAAACATATCATGTATTTAAAAGATGCAAACATTTCGCCTTAAAAGCACCTACAGACATATTAAAAATGTCAAGTTCATCAGAGAACGTGTTAAAAATTTTATAAAACCTATATAACGAGAACCTGTTAATATAATTAAATTTTGAATCTAAATTTGGAAAGGAACTCTGGTTTCTTAAAAATCTGGCGGGCACAGAGAAATCTATTGAGCTCATTATATCATTACAATCAATTGAACCATTAATAACTTTGTAAAAGAAATCAAAGAATCATGGCTTTGAAATTATTCACAATTGTTGAATTAATAGAAAACAAATTATCTGGTGCTAATTTAAGCGATAAGGAAGAGGTTATTCCCCAGCTCTTTAAAGACGTAATGAACTCCATTGAAAAACTTCGAACTTATTTCTTTTGTCAAAAGAGTAGTGAAAAAACATTTGGTTCTTAATGCTGTACTCGATACTCACAGACATTCAACACTTCGAACGATGGTTAAAGATTTTTTTCAATTAAACGCCTACCAGCAAGCACTTAAATCGTATAAGATACCTGTAATTAGTACTCAAGATATGCAGTAAATGTATGATTTTACTCACTTTTATTTTAAATGTTTAATTTTAAAATGTCATGATTGTTTTGAATACTATGGAGTATTATATTAGTACTATCTAATAAAATTTTAAAATCATTATTTTAAATGAATTTGCATTAGTAGCATTAAATTTGTAATAATCAAAGCTGTTTGCTAAAATTTCGATTATACGTCTTTTCATATATACGTCGTTTTACGACAGTTCCTTGAAAGACGTATAAACGGTGCTTTACTGTACAGTAGAACTTGGCTAATTCGAACGTTTTTAATTCGATTTCGTTGGTAATTCGAATTTGTTTCTTCAGTCCACAGGTTCCCAACCTGCGGTACGTGTACCCTAGGGGTACATGGTGGACCAGTTTGTTTTATGCGAATGTAGTGTCGGTAATGGCGGACAAAGCAGAAGGTATTAAAATGAAAAAAAAAATTACAATTTTGCTTCCCCAAGTTCGCTTGAAAGGAGCAATTGGAAATTTTGTTCAATCGAGTTTTCGACCAAATCATACGAAACTTACAGAATAAGTGGCAATATGCAAGTAAAGCATTATATTAAAATTCAAAGTAAATAATTTGAATATTCATGGAAATATGAGTATCTGTAGTAAATAATTTTTAACCGCGCATGTCCAAATTAGTATAATTTTTCTTTTATAAATTGGAAGCCAGATATGAAGGGCAGCTTATATAAAAATTCCAGTTGAATACCGTGAAGATTCTAAAAGACATCTCGACCGCATCTTTGGATGAGCGAAGTATCGTAGCCGTATGTCGAAAAGAATAAAAGACAATGGCTGTCAAAAAATACATTGCGCTCTGGAACTTTTTTTCGCTCTCCTGTAAAATGTTAAAACTGTTACTTACTGATCATTCTCAGATACGGAAACCCTCCGCGCTTTTGCGCATGCGCCAGTCGGAGTTGATTTCAACAAAAGAGGGTGGAAGTGAAAAATGGAGGGGAGATGCTTACATTTTACTTAGCAGTATACAGAAACATTTTATTTTCAGTTATTGATTTGTTCTTAAGACTAACTGAAAAAAGTCTAACTAAAAAAAATACGCCTAACCGGACGAAGGCCATGACCTAACCAAGAACTCTGGAAAAGTGCTCATCTAATCATTGCCCGTCACCCCTTTCCGTAGTAAAATCGTCCAATTCACTATGCAGTATACCAGAATGCTATGCAGCCCAGTGGAGTCCTTGAAGCCCTTTAATCAGATCCGTAACATTCGTGGACAGATACGCTACAGAAAAGTTAACTGAAGAAACACTGTTCATTTTCCGTACTCTGCATAGACAAACATGAATGATGAATCACTCGAGCCAAATCGGAAATCTTCATTATTACTACGAAGCTCTCATTGTTTACATCAGGAAGTGACGAAATACGCAGAAGAGTCGTTATCTGTACACGGGAAATGAAGATTTATTTACGGATTATTATTGACTGATTAGTGCAGCTGTAGATTGTATACGCGAAAGTATCAGTCACGAGCGTATAACTCCACTCAGCTTGTAAACGTACCTCAATGATAAGAAATCTGCTGAAACGTAATTCCATCAAATGAAAACAATATTCTGATTTGACGGAAATATTAGAGCAGATAGACATTAAATTTCCAAACAAAAAAGTTGTTAACAATGATAAGTTCTTTTAGAATATTCAAGTAAGCATTTTTGGTCATGTTAAATGTAGAAAATGATTGACAAATTGAGTGATTATTTAGGAAGTATTCTTTAGTTGTTCTTATCATATAGATAGTTGACTGGTAATGATACTATTTTTAAGGCACCTCTTCAGTCTCCGAAGAATAACGAATAAATTCAAACAACGAAAAAAAATCTATACTAGACTAGTCCACACGCTTTATTCCATGCATCTAGCTTGATGCGTTTTTGAGTACACACGGATAGACAGACAGTCAACTCTTTAGCGGATTTGATCCAAAATTTGATACAAATGTATAAGTTTGGTTTTAAAACCATATACCAAATTTCATCCATTTAGGTCTTTTCGTTTTTGAGTCATCGCATTCAATTGCACACGGGCGGGCAGACATACAGACTTCTATCAGAGAGATTTCGTCCAACATTTGATAGAAATCTACAATTTTGGTGTAAAGACCAAATACAAAATTTCAACTGTCTAGCTTATTGCGCTTTTGAGTCATCGTGTTCAAATGCACACGGATGGGCAGATAGACAGACTTCTATCAGACAGATTTCGTCCAACATTTGATAGAAATCTACAATTTTGGTGTAAAGACCAAATACAAAATTTCAACTGTCTAGCTTATTGCGCTTTTGAGTCATCGCGTTCAAATGCACACGGATGGGCAGATAGACAGATTTCGTCCAACATTTGATAGAAATCTACAATTTTGGTGTAAAGACCAAATACAAAATTTCAACCGTTTAGCTTATTGCGCTTTTGAGTCATCGTTTTCACAGACCGATAAATAGACCGACGTTATTCCCAAACTGGTTTTTTCGGACTCCGGGAGGTCTAAAACGTGGAGGTTCTTCAAAATGTCAAGATGAATTTTTTGGCGATCACAATACCTTGTTTTTGTAAATTTCGTATGAGAGAAAGTAAAAAGTGGAAAAATTATGGGTGATTTAATTTATGATTCAATGGTGATTTGAATAAGATTCAATTTAAAGTTTATCTCTAACTTTTATCTAATAATGATGATCAATTCAAAAATTTCAATGCAAACTTAATTTTGTTAGTTAAAAATAAAATGCATTTTGAACAGAATTTCAACATAGCATTTTAAAGCGTTAAATGTCAAAATAGATACATTATTAATTTGAATGATTCTTAAATATCGCTTTCACTTTATTCTCATTAAGAAATTCTAGACTTATAGGAAAATTTCAACATGACTGCAATCAAAATTTTGCATTGCAAAATAGCCTATTCAATCGAATTCCCTAAATACAGCTTTCCGCTTCGGTAGTTAATTAAGGGAATGGGAACTGGCTCCTCTTTCTTCACGCAGTTTAGAATATATTCCGCAAAACAAAGGAGACAGGGAATTAAATTATTCCCGAAACATGGAAGTGCGTCAAAAACCTTCAAAAGTCCTTCAGAAAATGCACCTGCAATATTTTTCAAAACCCAACGCTGTATTTTCTGTGGGAGAAAAAGCGTCATAGAATAGTTTAAATGTTTTATTTTAGATTGCTATAGAACTAGCTTCTTTGCTTAGAAACCACTAATGACTACAGATTTTTAGGGAATTGAATGCAATGTCTAAATTTTAAACAAAATCACAAAAGCGCGAAGCGATAAAAATTTACTACGAGGAGGTTGAGCCACAAGGAATAGTTTAAGAAAAAATATTCGTGAACATTCATTAAAAGTAAAAAAATTCTATCAAATGTGATTAAAATTCAAATTTACTTAATATTTCTATCAGCATCTCAGGATTTTGTTTCGACCTTCATATTTTTAACTAAAAAAACCTATTTTTTACTCTTTAGTACACTTGTAAAACCGTATTTTTAAAAAAACTTTTTCCTTTGCATTATTGAAATAAAAATTATTTAACAAAAAAATCTTAAATGTTTAACCCTTTTCGGGCCTGTGATGTCATTCAGCATCACTGGAGTAACGTGATTTTCACTGCATTCCCGCTTTTAATTTGGGCTGGAGAGAGTTTGATAAGGCCTAGATGGCAACATGATCTGGACACAAATGAATAATGAATGAATAATTTTAATTATTTAATTAAGAAAATAGTTACTCTTTCTCTCTCTAATAAATAAAAAAATTAAATATGAAATATTTCTAAGGGTTTTTTTTTTTTCATCTTTTAATTTTTTTACTAACAAATGAGTCGTTCAGAAGTCAACGTGGATAAGCGCAGAAAAGGAAAGTGAAAAAATTCATGTTTTATAATACAATAATTTTTAAAATTTTTGGTCTATTAATTCGATTAGTGAAAGTATATAAAGTCTTCTAATGAAGCAACAAGTGAAGCCTTTAATAACCAAAAATAATGTTATTAATTCCATCAAAATTTACAAAAACCAGAAGACATAAAAAAATGGAATGGACTTATCCTCTTTGGATTCCGAGCGACTCAAATAATATTTTGAGCCGAAAAGGATTAATTAAATTTCTTCAAATCAAAATGTTGTAAGTAAATATTTTTATCAATCAGTTAATTATTCAACATTGATCGAAAAGATGGCACAAAATGGCAGTGACGCAAGTATGAAAGAAATCCTGTAGCAATTTTTATTCTAATTTCTGCTAAATGCATGCGAACGCTAATCTTCACTTTTATAGTACACATAGTTCGTGTAAATATCAAGCCACGCGTCCATTTACAGAGATCATCCTCCTCGATTTACGTAGATAACATTATCAATGAATCATGTGCTCAGACTCAAATTCTTACTTGATAGAGATGATGGTAAACAAGAGAAGATTTATCGAGTAAGAGAATCTCTGGACTCGGAATTGAAATATTTAGTGTTATAAGCCACTTAAAGCAGAGGATATAATAAATTTCTTTATTTTTCTTTTGGTTAAAGTTGGTGAGATAAAGAAAACTATTTTTCAAAAAAGTTGCCCACGGAATGCAGAGGGAAAAAAATAATAAAAGCAAATGTTAATAAAACACGTTTTTATTAATGTTCTAAAATGCAGAGAATGATCTTTTTACCAAAAATATGGGGTTCAAAACAAAATTTCAAAAGCGTGAGGAGTCGATAGAAATACTCAAAGTTAATTCGAATTTTAATCGCATTTATACTAGATTTTAATTTTTAATGTATGTGTTTTTCTTACGTTCTAATGTTCTTTCTTACGATATTCATCGTGGCTTAATTTTTTATCCAGTATTAATCTTCTTTTACGCTTTTCAAGGGACCAGAGGAATAGTTGCGTAAACCGAGGAAAAGAGTTAATCGCAGTAAAAGAAAAATTTTACATAGTGCTCTGGAAATCTGAGGGAACCAACAAAAAGTATTGTTGACGAAGGAAAAACGTTAAAGACGGGAACGTAAATGCGGGTAATACTGTATTATTTGTTTTCAGAGAGGAGCTAGTTTTACAAATCCAGAAACAAAATCAAAAAATGTTGTTTTGGAGACAGGACGGGGCATAAATATAAACCTCTAGAGTTGAGAAGCCCAAATGAGAAATGAATGAATCTCACTGTCATTACTTTTAAAGGCTCTGTAGGCCGGGAAAACAAACTCTAATTTTGTAGCCCCACATCAGCTGGGAATCTGATTAAAAACTGTATTTTTATCCATTCTTAAAATTTTAATAAATATTGTTATTACACAAAATGTTTCCCCGTCATATGGGTAATCTCAGATTATTGCAATTATTGAAATATACTAATCCTAGATGTATACAAGTGTTTCATATATTTAATTTGTAAAGATATTAAAATGGAAGACACGAGGACTCCAAACTGCATAATGCGGGCGTAAAATTTCAGATCCCTGATAGCCAGAAGAAGAAAAAGTATGTACATATAAATAAAAAGAACTGAGCCGGAACAGGTTTGGTGTGGTCAGGTCTGTGAAAGGTAGTGGAAGGCAGAGAAAATGTCTCGTCGCCTACCCGCTACATACTGCAAACACATGCTTTATATTTTACCGACATTTAATTACTTAAACATTACATCAAAGATCATTACATCAGTAAGAAGCACGGGTAAGAAACATCTGACAAATCAAAACAAACAGTGAGAAATGCAGTGGGGAAAAGTGACATTCAAAGAGAAAATAAAAACCACCTATACATGAAACAAAAAAACTTTCGTCGAATAATTTGCGGAGAAATAACTTGGCCTTGACTAGTCAACGTGACAAGCAAAAACACAGAACGGTGCTGCTCATCCATGGCAGAAAAGGCTTTCCCCACTCCTTTTCCCTACAGCATTCACTTTCTTCCCCGTGAGGAGGGAATCCATTAGGTTTTGTTCTTTTTGACTTGTCGCTATGACATTTGCCGCGAGATTTTTAGGCAGTGTTTAAAATAAAACTTTGTACCTCATCCGAGGGACTCCAAAAATCAGGGTGATCTCACACAAGCTGATAACGAACAAATCACTAGGCTTTCATAAGGTATTACAGCTGCTCAGGGCTCAGAGCCAAGATTTCGACACAGGCTCAAGACAACATAATTTTCCACTGGGGCGATGGCAGAATTTCGTAATTAGTTTAGACATGCCAGAGGCCTGCTCAGTAGGAATATTCAGCGAATTAAGGCAAGAATTTTCAGTCTTCCTGAATTTCTAAGCTCTTTTTTATGTTTCTGAACGAAATGTTCAGAATTTTATTCGAGTTCCTATAAATGCAATAATGTTGGTGTTAGCATTTCTGAAGAAAATCAGGAGTCGTTCCAAATAATTCCAAAATAATTTTCCATAATGTTATAGTAGAATTTTGTAATTAGTTAAGACATGCAGATTTCAGTTGGCGTGTTCATTTGGAAAACTCAGCGAGTTAAAGCAAGAATTTTCAGTCTTCCTAAATTTACAATGTTTTTGTTTTTATGTTTCTTACTGAAATGTTCATAATTTTATTCGAGTTCATTTATATGCAGTAATATTGGCTTTGACATATCTAAAGATAATCAGCAGTCGTTCAAAAAGCACATTAAAATCTTTTATCGCAGTCTTCACGTGATTTTTAAACGACCAAAGTTGATGATAGAGATAAATGATGATTTTAACGATTAGATAAGCATTTTTAGTTTAAATTTTAGGTGATACCAGACCATGGCCAGTTTGGGAATGTTACGCATATCACCGGTGAAAGAAAGCGTCAAATTAACGGCTGGACTTTTTATGATTTCGTAATGGGGAAGACACCTTAATTAGGAGCCAATTATAACAGAAAATATGTTCATAGGTTATTTGATAAATTTAGTTTAATATGACTTTTTTAATTATTTTTGCAACCGATTATCGAAAGATTTAGCAGAAAAACTTGCCGGCAGACTTCTCACGACCCCAAAACTTTCCTAGATGACCTCGTATGGGATCGCGACCTGTAGTTTAAAAAGCTCTGTCCCATAGCAACATACCGTCATTTTCTTTTGCTTCAAGCGTTCTGTCCCGTTAACAAAAAAAAACCTCTAGATAGTGAACCCCCAAAATGATTCTGAACTAAAAATAGAATCCAATAACATTCATTATTAGAGATATCTTCGCTTGAAAAAGGCAATTCGTTCCAAAATTAAAACCTGTTTTTTCCCCGAGATTTTTACCTTGTTGTCTTTACGAAAAACTTTTCTTGCCAGAACACAAATGGGAAGATTTCATGATCTATTTTTAGGAAACGGGGATGGTCTTCCAGAAAAATAAATATTCTTGGAGGGGAGGGAAATGCCATTTCTATGCATGCCCCCAAAATTTGCAAAAATACTTTCATTGTTTTCTAAAGTATATCTCTAAATATTATAATCTATTAAAAATTATTTTTGAAAAACGAAGACGAGGCGTTCATTGAAAATAATTCGTCGCTTAACAAGCAACACCACTTATCTCAATTTTCTGAAATTTCAAAGAGGAAGAAAAAGCTGAATTTTTCTCAACCAACATCGAATGTCTCTGAATTATTTTAACATCTGATATGAACATGAGACAGCATGCTCCTGCCAGATAGGAGGGGGGGCGGAATCAGAAATATTCGATATTGGTTGCAAAAAATTAAGTTTTTTCTTCCTCTTTGAAATTTCCAAAAATTGAGATAGTTGGCGAGTGATTATAAGCGACGAATTTCAACTCTCGAAAAAATCCTCATATGTTATTTTTTTCCAATTGTTTCTTCACACGTAATTATGGTTCTCTTCGTTTTTCAATGTAATGATTCGTAAAATTATTATAACGTTTCTGGAAGTTTTTACGCTTTTTCTAATTGGATCATAAATAATTGAAAATAGTTATTCATACATTATTTTTGTCTGTCTGGTATACGGAATATACAAAGAGAAAGTATTGTAATCGTCAAAAAATTCGAACTCGAGATTTTGACGAATCTCCACGTTTTAGACCTTCCTGAATCCGAAAAACCCAATTTTGGAATTATTTCTGTGTGTGTGTGTGTGTGTCTGTCTGTGAACACGATAACTCGAACACTATCAGAGATACGGGGATGAAATTTGGTATGTGGTCTTTAAACATACTTTGTAGGTTTCTATCAAATTTTGGACAAAATCCGTCTACGGGAAGTCTGCCTGTCTGTCTATCCGCGGTCATGCGAACACTAAAACTCAACCAGCGGGAGTGGCCTCCCCTAAACTTTCTCGTTTACTTTCCCAAAAAGGTGCTGTTTCCCCTCCCACCGCGTGGATAAATTAGAAGACCACATACCAAATTTCAATTAACTAATGTAAGTTACTAAAAGATTTGCACACATCTAAGCAGCCTTTTAACTTGCCAGCAATATCTCCGATCTGATTTTACAAATTTACTACCGATAGTTGTAGTTGAAAATATCATGCACATTGGCAGAGTGCTTAAGAAATTAAAAAAGCATGAAAAACAGAACTGATGAATCAATTGACACTAATTTTGGTTTGTTACTTTATAACTTTACTTTTAACAACTACTCTCGTTCTGTCAGAGTAAAAATATTGCAAAATCCACTCAAAAAAAATGCATTACGAAATATACAAAATAAAACTAACCGCAATCAAATATGCAACTCTTCAAAATGTTTCGGCGTGAAAGAAAAATTAAAAGAAAACACTCCATAATTAATTCACTCTTATTCGAGAAGAATTTGGAGGTGAGCCAAGATGACCGTATTCCGGGAACAGAGGTAACCAGGGCGCATGCGTGTGGAGATAACGGATTCTCTTCAAAAGTAAATTATACGGACCGACAGACAGTCAACCCTTTGACGGATTTGGCCCAAAATTTTATACGGACCTACATTCATGACGATAAAACTGTGTATTAAATTTTATCCATCTGGCTTTTCAAGTTTTTGAGTTATAGCGTTCGCATGACCTCGAACATGCAGACAGACAGACTTCCCGTTGACGGATTTTGTCCAAAATTTGATAGAAACCTACAAATTATGTTTAAAGATCACATACCAAATTTCATCCCCGTAGCTCTAATAGTTTTCGAGTTATCGTGTTCACAGACAGACAGACAGACAGACAGACATAATTCCCAAATTGTGTTTTTCGGACTCAGGAAGGTCTAAAACGTGGAGATTCGTCAAAATCTCGAGTTCGAATTTTTTGACGATTACAATACTTTCTCTTTGTATACTTCGTATACGAGAAAGTAAAAACTTGAATAGATAGATGGATAAAATTTGGTACACAGTTTTATCATCATGAATGTAGGTCCGTCTAAAATTTTGGGCCAAATCCGTCAACGGGTTGACTGTCTGTCGGCATACTTATTAAGCATTCGTTTCAAAACTTATCTCCATGCGCATGCGTACTGGTAGCAATCGGAAGTATTACGTCACTTTGTCCTTGAGACGGAGTTTGTGATAGATTCGTTTTATCTATCTCCTGTTTTGTTTTCTCTCGCTCGTGCCCTCGCATTAGAGGAGCTTGCTAGAGTGAAAAGTTAAATATTGCTAAGTTTTAATACATAGGCATCTCTTTGAATATGATTCTTCACCTCAATATTTTACAATCACTATAATCTACAATAAAAAACCTTCTGATATTCGTTGCATTCTGGGTTACAGTAGGTTCGATTTTTTTTTTATCCACGCAGGGGCAGGGGAAATGACAAATTTTTGAGCAGTATACGAGAAAGTTTAGTTGAGGCCACTCCCGCTGGGTTTTTTAGTTTATCCTGTATATTGTAACTCATCTCATTGGAAGCTTTTTTTTCCGCGCCAACAGGTGATTGCAAGCATTTGCAAATGAAACTTCAGTTGAATCTCGCAGATAATTCATCTTTTTGACGGAAAACATTGCAAGATTACTTTTATAAAATGCGGAGGAATAAGATGCTTTCTGTTGTAATTTAATTTTAAAATAGGAAATTAAAGGAAGTATTTTCTACATATTGTTATTTTACTTAAAAAAAGCGAGATAAATGTCCATTGAGGTTTGTGATTCGTAAGATAAAAATGCTTTCACAAAATGGCATATGCTGACAAAAGATTGACAAATTGTATTCTTGTGATTTCAGTATTAATGGAAATCGATAATGATAAGAGAATGGAGTTGATCGATTCGATTCGTTTTTACATCACACCAGACGTAAAGAAGCTTCAAGCATTTCAAAAACCAAGCTTGTGAGATCATTTACAGACGTTTCTATACGTATGCAAACTCGATTTGCATTTAGATGCCACAATAACTTATAATAGTTACCGTTTCAGACTGGAAAAATCAAACCAAGCATTTTTGACCTTTTGCTATTGTATTTCGTCGTTTAACAAGCGACACAATTTTTTGAAATTTCAAAGAGGAAGGAAATACTCAATTTTTCGCAACCAATAACGAATATTTATAAATTTTTTTCATATCTGGTAGGAACATGCGGTCTAACGTTTATCTGAGATGGTAAAAAAAATCAGAAATATCCTCTAATGGTTGCGGAAATTTGAGTATTTCCTTCCTCTTTGAAATTTCAAAAAATTGAGATGGGTGGTGTCGTTTGTTAAGCGAAGATTTCAAGAAAGGAAAAAGCAACGCTCAGTTTTAAGATTAATGTTCCTTTTGCATTACCACATGCGATTCGTTTTTGAAATATAATGAAAAAGATGGGGAAATAGTGGATCAAAATGGGCAATATATTGTTGAATAAAGTTGCTATTTAATATAAAACATTAATATTTGACATCATAAAACTCGTACTTAGAAAAAATCGCAAGGATTTATTGTTTAGTTTAATAATCTTTTTTCGAAGAATTATTAAATAATCCTAAAAAGCAGATTCTAGGCTTGAAATCGTAAAATAAGATAGAATTCGTAGGTGTTACCAGAAATTCGTAAAGTATTTCAGCAAAAAGAAACTGCAATCAACGAAACAAACTGCAACCAAAAAAAATTGAGAATATATTGACGTAAAGACTATACTCTTTTCTTTGAAATTGGATTGTATCGCTAGACTTTAACGAAATTTAATCCGCTTCGGAATCGAACTTAGAATCAAATTACTAGTACTGCTTTCCCCTTTCTTTTCAGCAATTAACTAGAAAGAATTTAAGAAAATACGGGATTGTTAAAAATTTATAAAAATTGACCAAGACTCTTTGCATACTGTTAACATCTTATGAATAAGATAACAATCTCAAATCAAATATACGTAACGATTTAGAACTTTTAAACATCTTTAAAATAAATTCTTTTTAACGCCATTTCATTTTTAATTATAAAAGAATTACTTCTACTTCAATTTTAGAGAAACCCACTTCTACTTTAACTTAAAGTGTCACGAGATCTTCGGGAACACCCCGTTTACCAGCAGTATTGAAAGGCATACTGCCTCCGTCTTTCTCTTTTTACGATGCAACTCTTTCCTGGCAAGACGCGCCGCTTTGCGCGTAAGAGTTTCACTCATGGCCATGGCTCGGACTCCAATAATGTTCAATTTTTATCTATAGTTGTATTATCTGTAACATCATCATTTTAATTAGGAATGTTTCAATTCTAATAAATTGGTTTTTAAAGTAACAACGATTACATTTTAACACTTCATCTCGCTGACTATCGTTATGTATATCTATGTAATACTCCAGTAAATGTTTTCCGTAGCGAATATATTCAATTCTTGAGATGAAATATGAATGTTGAGCACTTCAAAAATACGAGTTTATCCATATCGAATCAGCATATTTTTAACTATTCCTCTATGTAAACGTAATAAGCTTCATGTCCATGGAGTTGATTAATTGAAGAAGATATCAGAACACTTCGTTATTAAACGCTTCAGCTGCAAGTTGCTGTATATCGTTTACTTGACTCATTCGGTTGTTCCTTTCTACGGACAGCCACCATAACTGGAGAGGGGAAAAAAGGTTATCTTTTTTGTTTGAACACACATGAAAAGCGTTTTCTCCTTATATAAGGCCTCATGCCCTTATTCTGAAATTTTTATCTCCGTTTTTCTTTTCGTCCTCTTCAGTGTAATACAGAGCCAAAATTTTAAGTGACTCAGAAGTGATGGTAGAAACCTTCCAGATTTTTCTCTTACAGCGCAACAGCATCAGGGATTTAAAATTTGAACATCACATTCCTTATTGTCCATGGCTGAAGTTGAGGTCATACTGCTTTATTATTCGCGAGTGATAGAAAATAGAATGACACGAACTTGTGAATCTTAATAAGAATACCTTACAAATGTTCGTGCAACTTTCCCGTTTTTGAAATAACATGATTATCTCCTATTATTATCCATCTGCGATTTTTCTCCTTAGTCAGCGTAAAACAGAACCAAATTGTTAAGTAACTCATAAGAGATAGTAATAAAAAAACTGCTTTTTCCATTAAAGCGCAACAGCAACAGGAATTTAAAATTTTAACATCACATTCTTTATCGTCCATGGCTGTAGTTGACGTCATACCTGATTTATAATTCGCGAGTGATAGGGAATAGAATGACATGAATAGGCAATTCATAATAAGAATACATCGCAAACATTCCTGCACCTGTTCCATTTTTTAATTTTTTTTTACAACTCCTATAAAATATTTACCTTGTTATTTTTTGTAAGATCGAAGCTAAATTTTATGCATGCCTCATCGTTAAAACCACATGAGCAGTTAAATTTTATAGTAAATTTAACTATTTGGTAAGCTTTTTGTTCCTCTCAGAATTAAGTATTGTGTCGAAATGTAACGCAATGTTAGCATATCAGTTGCCTCTTGACAATATATTGTTCATTAACAGGTGGTTTCCTGCAAGACGGTCATGACATTATTTATTTTATTTTTTCTTCTTCCAATTCACTGCCTCATATCTTCTGAGATGAGATACAGAGCTGAACAAACAACATTTCCGCATCGTAATTTCCTTCGAGTATAAACGTAAATCATCATTACAAGAATCCAAAGAAAGATTTGTAAAGGATTTTGGAGATTCCTTCCTGTCTGTTAAAAATGTTCATCCGTGGTTTTCTGAATTTAAACGGACGAATTTCTTGGAAGATGAAAATTGCTTTGGATGCTCAGCAGAAGCAATTATTAATCAATAATTTTTTTGGGATGAAACTATGGTACAGAATGATGATCGGGTGACTTATCACTAAATTTGAACTTCTGTTCAATTTGTACGATATCATTTCGTAAATCTTACGTATAACAATTATAAAAGCTGCTGTTTATTAAGTTTCACCTAAATTAAAAAGAAATCAGAAAAATCACCTAATTAAACAGATGAAAATAAATACTACAATACGTCAACAAAGACAATTTTGGATATATATTCCATACTTTTAATATATGCATCAACAAGCAGTGTGTATGTTCTTCAACGCTAAACGTTATGGCAAAGATAAAAAATTAAGGAACAGGTTGAAAATAACAGTAGACACTTCTTTATTTAAAAAAATAATCATATTGATATTGCAATTTTAGGAGACACCAGCGGGGATTGTTCTCCCTTCAACTTTCTCAAACACTGTTATACCTACGACGCGTTTTGTGTTATGCTTCAGAGTATAGTGAAGAGAATAGGGTACGCATTTCGGATATTTTCGTGGTGACCGATCTCCCCTCGACTTTCTCGAACACCTTTATACCACGACGCGTTTTGTGGTATGCTTCGGAGTATAGTGAAGAGAATAGAGTACGCATTTCGGATATTTTCGAGGTGACCAATTGAATCCAAAATTAATCTATAATTTTGAATATCAGACACACAACTGAATTTCATATGTGTGTCTTCCTGAGTTTTAGAATTGTCGCATTCAAATGTACGCGAATAGACAGGCGAACAGAAAGTCAACCAGTTAACGGATCTGTATCAAATTTGATACAGATCAACAATTCTGGTGGTAAAATAATATGCCAAATTTTACCAATATAGCTCGTTGCGTTGTTGAGTTATCGTGTCCTATCCGCTCGAACAGACAGACTTCCCGTTGACGGACTTCGTCCAAAATTTGACGGAAATATACGATTTTGATAAAAAGACTAAATACCAAATTTAATACTTCTAGTTCATTATTTTTGAGTTATCGTATTCATAGGTAGACAGACAGAGAGATAGACATAATTCCAAAAAATGTGTTTTTAGGAATCAGGGAGATCTAAAACGCGGAGATTCATCAGAATCTCTCTCTCTCTCTCTCTCGAGGTTGGATTTTCTGACGATTAGAATACTTTCCCCTTCTATATTTTATACCCGAGAAAGTAACAAGAACAACATTGCTCTTGAACACGACATATTTTGCTTGTAGTGTCTGATTCTTGATAAAGTTAAGAGTCAGGGAAGCTCCCCAGTGTCTGTGACTACTCAACTATAAAATTCAGGTTTCTTTGGATCAAAACTGTAGCACATCAGGAAGTGAATAGGAGAGAGAAATATTTTTTCTCGAGCGTTTTTCCCCCCGAAATTCTCAAATATTCTTAATTTATGGAGGCGAGTGTACATTTTTAAAGGAAAACCAACAGCCTCAAATGAAACATTAATCGACAGCAAATAAAAAAGAGCTCCCTTAAAACTATTTTCTGATGAAAGGTCAGCTTAATCAAAATGGCTGTCGCATAAATGCATTTAATTACTACGATTAATAACCATGAAAGAACAAAATATGGGCAAATCTTACGCCCCAGCGTTATGCTACACGACTCCATTTTGGGTCGACATTCCTAGTTTAAAAAATCATATTCCAAATCTTAGATTTGGAGGTTGAGAACCGCAAAGAACAAATAAAACCCTGAATTAAGGCATGAAATTCGAAGTTGCCCTCGGGATCATGATGGTAAGCCGCATCATCGCTTATCGGTCGTTATATCGCGAAGATTGCTCAATCGAGGGGCGCTATAAGGCAGCTCTGTTGTGTCATACCCATTTCAGAAGATCGTGGAAGTTGACGGAAAAAGCCTCCGACAGAAATCGACCGAAGGAGGAAGGACTTCCTGTAGGAGCCTTTGGCGTTTCGCCTCTTATCTTTTTTATTATTATCTTAGAACCTGCTTCTATTTCGTGGACGGAATTCGGATGAATCCAGCAATTTCTGACGACAGGTCACACGCGGAATTTATTTATATTCGAGGATTAACATGAAGGAAATGAGGCTAAAACTACTATTTTTCACGTTTCAATGCAGGCGGGAAAAAAAGGATAGAAAGAAAATGAAGGTATTTGAAACGTATCGATTAAGCGATTTGATCTTTTATTCTCAATTGATCAGAGCGGTTGTCGTTTAAAAAAACCAAATGCGAATTGTGTCCTTTTGTTTAATGATGGTTACAGAAGGGGCCGAAAATTATTAAACAGACTTTGTACAAGAGGATCATGAACGTTTTTGCGCTCGCGACCCTTTTTCGGATGGAAAATTCTGCACGATCCCATTTCCGTCTGAAAAATTTTGTCGTGAGCCTAAAATGGGAAAAAATGGGTAATAAAATTAAGCACCAGTTAATGATGGACAAAAAATTACTATTGTTTAGCAACGGATTCGGAAACCCTCCGAGCTTTTGCGCATGCGCCGGGCGGAGTTATTTTCATCAAAATAGGGGGAAAGTGAAGAATGGAAGGGTGATGTTTACATTTTACTGAGCGTGATCTAACAAAGAACTCCGGAAATGCGCTCATATGACTCATTGCCTGACACCCCTTTCCGGTGTAAAATCGTCCAAAAGTGGTAGTCTCGGAATCCGTTGCTGAACAATACACAGTATTGCTTATACAAGAAGATCGCGAACATTTATTCTACTCGCGACCCCTTCTCTGGTGGAAAATTCTTCACAATCCAATTTCCGTTCGAAAAATTTTGTCGTAACTCAAAAATCGGGGTATAGGTAATAAAATTAAACGCCAATTTATAATGATTATGTTTTTAATTGCTATTCAGCAAATTTTAACTGAAGAGGTTTATCTTAACTATTTTTACCTACCAATATTGAAGAATCTAAAAGTAGCAGACGTTGCAAATAATTTCACGTTATAAAAAATTATCTGATGTGACCCCATCTGGGGTCGTGACTCTCAGTTTATCTTCCTTTATAACCGAATGGCGACGGCTATAAAAGCATAAATGATGACAAAACATCATTAAAAATGTACTTATAATAGGATTTATGTTGATGCTTTTCTAGTGCAGACCAAAAAAATTAGTAAATATTACTCATCCCGAAGTTGTATGAGTATATAAAAGGTATCATATTATTATTTTTAAAAAATACAATGGAATTTATCTTTATGATATCCGGTTCCATCTTCACTCGACTGCGTACGTAAAATTATTTTCAAACATTTTTTTCGGTGACCTTCATTTCATTCATCAACTTACAAAAAGACATCACGTGACTCAAGAGTGATTTATCTTTCCACAACTACTGAGTTAACTTAACAAAAAAAAATGACTAAATAGTCATTCATTAATACTCCGGCCATTTTAAGAGAGCAAACATTAGTCTCCCCAATAGCAATAAAAAGAAAGTTATTTTCCCCACCCAACGCAATTACTGCTTAATTAAAACATACAACTGGGATTGATTATCCTTTGATACACCTTACCGCAAACCATACGCTTTCACAAATGCAAAACGACTAATAGATAAGGGGCGGGTCTAAGCAAACATTTACCGAAAAAAAGTTCGTTGGACAAATAAAATTTATATCAGGATTACTCTTAAGGAATACTGCAATTCAATTAATCTAATTTTTGACGGATCGATTATAATTGAGTAAAAGCAAAAAAAAAAAAAAACTTCGATCATGCATTGGTTAAGATAATTACTGAAATTAAATTTGACAACAGTTGTCATACCATTGGAGTGGATATCGTTTTGGGGGGTTTTCTCTTCCTGAATTGGACGTTCGGTTTGGCAAACGAACTCCTCTCCTAGTTCTGCTAACACACTGACAAACGTTAGAGCAACCAGCTGATCAAGTTCGCTACGTCACTGCCCACGTGACTTACTGAGCCTCTTCCGTCAAGCGCTTCGCTACGTCTACATAGGTTGGGGCTGCAGTAGGAAGGAACTGCACTCAATGAAATAAATTCTTAGCTGGAGCACGCAGTTAAAATTAAATAAACAAATAAACCAGATACATGAAACTCATTTGGAGAAAGTAGTGGCTATGAGTAGCACGAATAACAATGGTTGATAAAACGTCCTTAATAGGGAAGGAGATGAAGAGAACTACTTTATACTGAAGTTTGAATGTCTTTTCGTACCCTGCTTAAATACCA